>JABUQX010030396.1:0-47500 GCA_015478945.1 Trachelipus rathkii
AGCAGACACTATATACTTACTTTATGTTTATTCACGCAGTGGTTCCTTTTCTCCTCTTGTTGTATATTCCTTTGTGATGCTGGACACAAGTAATTCTCTCCTCTTTTATGTTGTTGAAGTCGGACACAATTACGATGAATGTTCTAAAGTCACTTTTTAGTCAGCCCTTATAAATCCAGTCAATGTTTCTGATGAACACCAACAGCAATTGTGAGAAAGACTACTTCAATACCACACACAAGCATGAAAGGCGCCCCACACACTCATGCATACTACCCAGCTGTAATTCTCACAACCACCACTGAGCGAACATTCACACATTAACCTATCAGTTGCACAGTTGATACAGATGACTTTAGTGATGTGTCCTGTAGTAATCTCTCCCTTTTAGATGACCAGTAGATGAAGTGTTGCCGATAACTTTCTTTTTGTGTCCCGGAATATTCTCTCCTCTTGTGGTATTTTTTCCTCTTATTGTAGTGGTGATGACAATATCTGTTAAGATCTTATTATCTTATTTCTAGCCTTATGCTAGTTTCTATCTTATTATTAAATGTAATAATATAATTCTTAAATATAAATCAGAGGCTTGCAGTCTCTGAAACAATAAAAAGAAATAACAATTAAATGTTTGTTATATGTTAAACCCTATCAACTTAATATTAATTCCCTGAACAAATGCTAGCCATTTGTTACAAGGGTACCTTTCCCATGTACTTATAATAACATATGTACAGGTTGCTGCTCCTCTCCGCTACCCGATCTTCCTTTCTTCTCCATTACATAAAACAGGAACAAGACAGGAACAGGAACGGGACCAGGAACAATCTATCAATCTTATACTCTTCTCTTTCCTCTTTCTTTTCTCACTCTTTTTATTTCTCGACATAGTTAAACATGTTATCACCCTTAACACCTGTACTTGAGGTGGCTTTGTGCGGGGAGAAGCTTAGGGTGAGAGGTAAAGTGGTGTGGGACCTGGGTGAGGGATTCACACAGAACAGGGTGGCAGGAAAGAAGGAGGCACCACAACCAGCAAACTAGTCTGGAGTTGCTAATATCAACACAAAACTCATGTGCCGACACAGCACCTTGTGCTACGAGGGCGTCTTAAAGGTGGTGGCACGCGAGTGGAAAGCTACCTCGAGCACTTTGCCGCTACGGTACCTATAGAAAAGAGATAAAGCACCAACATCCCGGCCGCAAAAAGATAGAGGGTCAAGTGAACTAGAAAGAAACGGACAGTTTATAAGTCTTTTGCCTTTGACTCGTATCCAAAAGCCGGGTGAAACCTGAGCCCCAGATATGAGAGCAGTACTCCATACAAGGGCGGATGAGGCCCTTGTATAACTGGAGTAACTGTGGAGAGGAAAAAAAGTCTTGCAGTCTAAACAGAACTCCCAGTTTCTTTGAGGCCGCCTTAGCAACCGTTGTGATGTGAGGTTTCAAGACATTTTTTTGTTTATGTTAAGGCCAAGGATGTTTATATTGTCAACAGGAGAGACGAGAGAACCATCGAAAGGAATAGGAAAGTTAGAAGGTGTCTAGGAGAGGAGATTTGCAGAAGACGTTTTTAAAGAATTGAATTTCACAAGGTTCAGACGACCCACCCGGAAATTCTATCCAGATCAGTGAGAATAGAATCAGAAAGATTAAGACGAGAGGCAATTCTAGAAGTAAAAGAAGGAGCAGAATTGAAAGGAGTTGAAGAATGAAGGGTCGAGTCATCGGCATATGAGTGAATAGAGTTAGATGTGCAGGTGAGAAGATCATTAATGAAAAGTAGGAGATAAGACAGAACCCTGGGGAACACCACTATTGACAGAAAAGGAAGAAGAAGTCGCCCCATCAACAACAGCCGATATTGAGCGATTTGAAAGAAAACTAGACATAAGTAAGCAAAGAGAAGGAGGAAACCCAAAGTTTGGAGAGCAGTGACGCGTGCCATACCCGGTCAAATGCTTTGGATATGTCAAGCGCCACCACACGCAAGTCTCCCGTAGTTCCTAAGGGCGGAAAACCATAAATCGGTTAAATAGGAAAGTATATTACCAGTAGACCTCGAACGCCGAAAGCCGTACTGGCGATCGGAAAGAAGAATGAGATTCCAGATGGTCTAAGAAGTGAGAGTTAAGAAGGGTTTCAAAGATCTTAGATAGAATACAGGTGAGAGCTATAGGGCGATAGTTAGAAGGATCAGAGCGGCTTCCTTTTTTTCGGAATAGGTTGAACATGTGCGTGCTTCCAACACTGAGGGAAAGTGTTAGTATTGAGACATAGAATATAGTTGAACGAGGGGAGGGGCCAGCTCGGAAGCACACTCCCTCAAAACTCAGGGAGGGATGCCATCCGGGCCACCCGCCTTTCTAACGTTCATAGATCTCAGGAGCCCATGCACCCGATCAAATGTAATCACAGGCAAAGACATAGGACACCTGAGAGGAGAAGGAGGAGGAAGAGGAATGCCAGAATCGTCCAGGGTTGAGTTAGAGGAAAATAGGAGGCCGAAGAGATTGGCCTTTTCAGTTGGAGAGTTAGCAACAGAGCCATCAGATCGAAAGGCAGATTTACAGTTGTTACAGATGTTTTGGCAAGAGGCCAGAAAGATTTGTCAGTAGGAGAACCAAGGAGGTTAGCGCACTTTCGTTTGATGAAAGCCGCTTTGCTCGTCGAAGAGTATCCCTGCAACGATTTCTAGCTGAATGAAAATTAGCGAGAGTGATAGGAGAACGAGACTTTTCCATCCCCGATGGCTGTCTCTCTAGCCTGAATGGCAGAGAACAGGCACGATCGAGCCATGGATTATGAGGAGAGAAAGATTTGGTCAAAGATGGAATGAACCTGCTCATCCGTCCACGATTACACCCCCCCACCTTAGCGGCAGAAGTTGAAGCGTCACAGAGTCAAAACAATTATTCCAATTATAGTTTGCGTAGAAGCACGACACCAAATTTAATCACGATCAAAGTGCCAGAAAAAACACATAGGGCAGGATGGAGCTGTTGGAGAGAAAGTATTAAAGATTAAGAGATATAAGGTTGTGGTCAGATTTACCAATAGGAGCGAAGGTAGTGTATTTATAGAGAGAGGGACTAGTAGTGAAACATAGGTCAAGTGTGTTCAAGAATTGGTTGGGACGATCCGGAATGTGTGTAGGTTCTTTGATTAGTTGCTCCAGATCGTTAAGAATGCTGAATGATTCGGCCTCCTCCCCACCTAAATCAGTATGAGAGGATCTCAACCATTCAGTGTTGTGTACATTGAAATCCCCTAAATAGAGGACCTCAGTATTTGGATGAGAAGATATAACAGTCTCGTGAGGAGTAGTAAGGTAATCAAAAAAGGCATGAAAATCTGTTCTGTTAGGAGAACAGTAGCAGAAGCACAAGATTATTGTAGTAGAAGGGAGAAAGATTTTGAGCCACAGAGCATCGAAGTTAGGAGATTCGAGATTCACGAGACGTGTTACAGGAGTATTAATGTTTATATATATATATATATATATATATATATATATATATATATATATATATATATATATATATATATATATATATATATATATATACTTTATATAACTATATATATATATATATATATATATATATATATATATATATTAGTGATGGGACGATTAATCGTCATCGTCATCGTCATCGGCAAAAATCGGCATATTTTTTTACATCGTCATCGTCATCGGCAAATTTCGCCGATTATTTTGCCGATTAATTGAACAAATATTAAGAATTTTGAATAATATTAAAACTCAATAATAATAATAATAATAATAATAATAATAATAATAATAATAATAATAATAATAATAATAATAATAATAATATTTATATATATATATATATATATATATATATATATATATATATATATATATATATATATATATATATATATATATATATATATATATAACCTGCTATATATACTATACTATATATGCTACTATACTATATACTATATATACCCATTTTGCTTATGGTATGTATGACATTCCAGTGCCTAATGGTTCGCCTTTCTGTTATGCGTTCATATCCACACTCATCCTCCAGACAACATATCATATACACATACTTATATTCACACCCTCTTCTAGACAACATCTTACAGACATCCCTATCCCCTATATCCCTATGTGTGGGGGAGAAAAATTGCCGACATGTCGTATGTCCTGCGCATTGTCGTGAAGGCTGACTAGGGACGGTGGTAGTTGGGTTGGCTGCCTACTACCTATCTTTTGCCAGAATGCTAATGCATGCCTCGGAAAAGGTCGTGATCGCAGTAAGCGCCTTCTATCCTTCGGCGAAAATGTATGAATAGTATCTGTATATGAAATGTCAGAGGAATAAATGTTGAGGAGATGAGGTGATGGATGTATTTAGAAAGGGCAAATTTGATTTGCTCGCTGTGACTGAAACAGATGAAAGAGCGGGGGGTGAAAATGAGTGGTGTGGTGTGAAATGTATTTGTGTTGCTGTGGAAAGGAATGAGAGGGGGATAGAAGGATTTGCAATTCTGATGAGTGAATTGTGGTAGAGAACTATGGTAGATTTTGTGTGTGTGAGTACTAGAAGTCTAAAGGTTAAATTTAAGTTTTGAAAAGATCCAAAATTTGTGTGGTTTAGATCTGATCCCATCTGAGGGTAATGTTGAAGAGAGTACGATTTTCTGGGATAATCTGAATGATGTTTTGGATGGGGGGAATAGGAGATTCAGTTCATTTGCCACATATCTGCCCATTCAAGGATTTTTTTACAGTTGTCACCACCACTCACGGGCAGAGCCCTATTCAAGGAGGGGGTGTAGTACTCTCAAAAGTTCACCCTCTAGCGCAAATTACGCATATGAGCACAGACGCAGGCTTTAAAGTGTGGGAGGATAAAATTCAGTAGGAAATACAGAAGATGGAAGAAATTCCACAAAACAGGTGGTGGGAAAGAAAGGAAGCACCACAACAAACTAGCCTGTGGAGTTACCAATGTCAACACAGACAATACTCGTGCGAAGATACAGCACCTATTGTGCTACGAGGGCATCGTAAAGGTGATGGTACACGCGATTTAAAAGTTCCCTCGATTACCAGCCATTGTGGTACCTATAGGATAGAAGATAAAACACCAACATTGCCTTGCAAGAATAGGGTCAGTGAACTGGAAAGTGCAGAACGGTTATAAGCCTTTTTGCCGTTGACTCGACCCTGTCCAAAAGCCAGGTGAAACCAAGAGCCCCCCAGATGAGAGCAGTACTCCATACATGGGAGGATGAGACCTTTCCGGAGCAACTGAGAAAAGGAGGAAATTCTCACAGTCTAAACAGAACTTCCAGTTCTTTGAGGGCACTAGCAACCATTGTGATGTGGGTTTCCAAGACATTTTTGTTTATGTTAAAGGCCAAGGATGTTTACATTGTCAACAGGATAGACACGACAGAACCGTCGAAAAGAGACAGGAAGAAGTTAGAAGGTATTTTTGGAGGGGAGATTTGTAAGTTGGGGTTTTAAGGAAAGAATATTACCAAGTTATATCTATTAACCAGCGAGAATAGAATCGGAAGATTAAGACGAGAGGCAATTCCAGAAGTAAAAGTGGGGTAGAATTGATATGAGTTAAAGAATGAAGGGTCCCGAGTCATCGGAATACAGTGGATAGAGTTGAGTGCAGGTGAGAAGTCATTAATGAGGTAGGAATAAAGTGGGAGATAAGACAGAACCTGAGACACCACTATTGACAGAAAAGAAGAAGTCGCCCCATCAGCAACAGCCGATATTAGAGCGATTTGAGAAGAAAGCTAGATATAAGTAAGCAAAAAAGATAGGAAACCCAAAGGACGGGAGCTTGGAGAGCAGTGACGCGTGCCATACTCGGTCAAATGCTTTGGATATGTCAAGCGCCACCACGCAAGTCTCCTAGTTCTAAGAGTGAAAACCATAAATCGGTTTGATAGGAATATATATCGCCAGTAGACTTCGTGCAGCGAGAGCCGTACTGAATGAATGAGATTCCAGATGATCTAAGAAGTGAGTTGAGAAGGGTTTCAAAGATCTTAGATAGAATACAAGTGAGAGCTACAGGGCGATAGTTAGAAGGATCAGAGCGGCTTCCTTTTTTTCGGAATAGGTTGGTTGTGTGAGCTTCCACCACTGAGTGAGAAAACGTACTAGTATTGAGAAATAGAGACTTTAGTTGAGCTAGGGCTGAAGAGAATTAGCCAGTTGGAGAATTAACAACACAATGATCAGATCAAAATAAGAGGAGGAAAGACAGTTTACAGAAGTTTGCTAGAGATGAAAGATTTGTCGTAGGAGAACCAAGGAGGTTAGCGCACTTTCCTTTAATGAAAGCCAGCTTTGCTCGTTGAAGAGTATCCCTGCAACGATTTCTAGCTGAATGAAAATTAGCGAGAGTGATAGGAGAACGAGAATTTTTCCACACCCGATAGGCACTGTCTCTAGCCTGAATGGCCAGAGAATAAGCACGATCGAACCATGGATTATGAGGAAAGAAAGATTTAGTTTTAGAAGGAATGAATGAGGAAAGAAAAATTTAGCTGAAGAAGGAATGAACCTGCTCATCCCATCAACAGCTCCCTCCTTATCTTTTAAATCTTTATACATTCATCAATATTCCTTATTAGGTAGCCAATTTGCTATCATCTGCAAACTTTTAACCTCCATTTAAGTCCCTGGTCTAAATATTTTATACATGTATGAGGAACAGCCATTTGACCTAAGAAATCGTTACGGACCACAAACATGTCTCCTCATTTCCATTAATAAATACTTTTCATTTTCATTGATTAACTATTATTATTATTATTATTATTATTATTATTATTATTATTATTATTATTATTATTGAGACTTAAGGAATCAAAAATTTTGATCGCTAAAATAATTTCGGGAGGTTGAACCCCCTGACCCTCCTGTCTACAGCCTTATATATATATATATATATATATATATATATATATATATATATATATATATATATATATATATATATATATATATATATAAAAAAACTACTACAAATTCAACGCAGTGTGATAGGTATTCAAAAATAACCCCTTAAATAATAGTTTTTTTCAATTAATCGTCATCGTCATCGTCATCGTCATCGTCATCGTCATCGGTGAAATTTGCTCTAATCGTCATCGTCATCGTCATCGGCAAAAATTTCATAACAGTTACTTTCAACCCTAACATATATATATATATATATATATATATATATATATATATATATATATATATATATATATATATATATATATATATATATATATATATATATATATATATACATATATATTCATATATGAAATGTATATGTATAACTATAAATACTTATATATGTATATATATATATAAATATATATATATATATATATATATATAAAAATATATATAAATTTATGTGTGGTTTGTTTTGGATGTTAAATCATGAGAGGTTTTAGAATGGGATTATCGGATCATTATGTTTGTTCTATGTAAATTAAGTTAGTGGGGAGGAGCTTGGATGGAGAGGGGTGATACGAAAGGAAGTAGGTAAAATTAAGAGTGAGAAGTTAAGTGAACAAGACAATAAGGATAAGTATGTAAGAGCGCTCGCTAGTAAATCGGTTGAATGTGAACAAGTTGATACTATGAACAAGTCTGAGGGGCAAATGAAGGAAGCTTAATTGTTAGTAGTGCTTCAGGAAGTGTGTGGATAGCAAAGTAGAGGAAGTAAGAATGTTAACAGCGAATGGTGGAATGAGGAGGTGAAAGCGGTTAAAGGTAAAAAGAAGCGTGGTTGAATGTACTAAAAGCCAGTGATGAAGTTTCAAAGAAAGATGTTTGGAATTATTTAAGGAGGAAAAAAGAAATACTAAAAGGTGCATACATAGGAGAAAAAAAAGAGGTAAATGAACAGTTTGGAAGGAGGATGAATGAGGACATACAAGGGAATAGAAGCTCTTCTGGAAGGAAGCGCGAAAGGTTAAGAAATAGAGTAAGGAATCTGCTTAGAATAATGAATAGGGATGGTGCTTTTGTAACTGATGAAATGGATGTGAGGGGAGTGTGGAAAGAACACTTCGAAAATCTGCACAATATTAACAGTAATGAAGAGGTGATAGTGAATGTGTGTGGGTTTGATGGTGCAAGAAGGAATAGGCATTTTGGGGATGAGGTTATTAGTAAGGAGGAGGTAATGGGTAGAGTGAGAAAGTTGAAGAATGGTAAATCTGCAGGTATAGATGAAATTACTAGTGAAATGATCAAGAGCGGAGACGAGATGGTGATTGATTGGATTTGGAAGTTGTGTAACAAAGCGTTTATGGAGGGTATAGTTCCAAGGGATTGGAGGAGAGCAGTAATAGTACCCTTATATAAGGGTAAGGGAGAAAAGGGGAACTGTAGAAATTATAGGGGAATAAGTTTATTGAGTGTTGTAGGGAAGGTATATGCTGGTATTTTGGTCGAAAGAGTGCGTCGAGTGACTGACAGAAGGACTGATTGGTGAAGAACAAGGTGCGTTTAAGGTGGTAGAGGATGTGTGGATCAAATCTTTACATTGAAACAAATGATTGAGAAAATGAGGGAGAAGAAGAATAAATTATATTTAGGTTTATGGATTTACAACAGGCGTATGATAGAGTTAATAGGGAAGCTTTATGGCAGGTATTAGTGATATATGGTGTTGATGGTAGGCTTCTGAATGGAATTAAAAGTATGTATGATGATAGTGAAGCGTGTGTAAGAATAAATGGTGTCAATGGTGATTGGTTTAGGATTAATAGCGAGTGAGACAGGGTTGTGTTATGTCTCCTTGGTTATTCAATTTGTATATGGATGGGGTTATGAAAGAATTCGAGGTGGGGATGGCAGGAAATGGTGTTAGAATGATGGTGAATGGAGATGAGTGGAGGGTGCCCTACCTATTATATGCGGATGATTTGGTTCTGTGTGGCGAATCTGAAGAGAGTTTGAGAGGAGTGGTAGAGAGATTTGGCAGGGTATGTAAAAGGAGGGGTTTGAAAGTAAACGTAGATAAAGTAAGGTTAGAGTTGTGAGTTAGGACAGTCCTCAGGGTGT
Source organism: Trachelipus rathkii (assembly GCA_015478945.1). Taxonomy (NCBI): domain Eukaryota; kingdom Metazoa; phylum Arthropoda; class Malacostraca; order Isopoda; family Trachelipodidae; genus Trachelipus; species Trachelipus rathkii. The sequence goes on from JABUQX010030396.1 coordinate 9,092, forward strand.
GAAGTTATGTTAGATGGTGAGCAGCTGGAGCAAGTGTCTGAGTTTAAATATTTAGGGTATGTGTTGGATGAGAAGGGAACGGATGATGCAGAGTGTAGTAGGAAAGTTGTGAATGGCAGGAAGGTTGCTGGTGCAATTAAATATATATATATATATATATATATATATAGATAGGTATATAGAGAAGATATATATATATATATATATATATATATATATATATATATATATATATATATATATATATATATATATATATATATATATATATATATATATATATATATATATATCTTCTTTTTTTTTCAGAACACAAAGATTTGAAAATTCTCAAAGGCCATTCATATTCTCCCATAAATATTTCTACAAAGAAAAGGGTCCTAAATTGTTAATCACTACAAGTATGTTTGAGGTCATTCTTTGGTCATGGCCCAAATGTTCCTTACCAAAAATATCAAAATTGAAATCAATGGTCACGTTATCGAGGTAAGAATAGATTTTTTTTATATTTTAAATTTGCTTGCTTGTAATAGGCAGATTAAGATAGAAGTTTTTATTGGCAGAATTAATAATTTTTATATATATATGAGCTGTCCCTAGGTTTCCCAGAAATGGGGATAGGGTGCGAAAACATGTACCAGAAATCTGAGGCATGTATGAGTATTTCCAGAACATTACTAAGTGTTAGCGGGACAACAATCCAGCTACCACTGTCTTTTTAGTCGCCTCTTAGGACACGCAGAACGTACGTTGTGGAGATTCTTTCTCCAACACACGAGGATTTTAAGTGAACAAGGTAATGAGGAAAAGTATTTTAAGCCTGCACGATTCTGGCATTCCTCTTCCTCCTCCTTCTCCTCTCAGGTATCCTATGCCTTTGCCTGTGATTACATTTGATCGGGTGCATGGGCTCCTGAAATCTATGAACGTTAGGAAGGCGGGTGGCTCGGATGGCATTTCTCCCCGAGTTTTGAGGGAGGGAGTGTTCTTCCGTGCTGTCCCCGCCCCTCGTTCAACTATGTTCTCTATGTCTCAATACTAGCACTTTCCCTCAGTGTTGGAAGCACGCACATGTCCAACCTATTCCGAAAAAGGAAGCCGCTCTGATCCTTCTAACTATCGCCCTATAGCTCTTACTTGTATTCTATCTAAGATCTTTGAAACCCTTCTCAACTCTCACTTCTTAGATCATCTGGAAACTAATTCCCTTTTTTCCGATCGCCATTACGGCTTTCGGCGCTCTAGGTCTAATGGCGATATACTTTCCTGTTTAACCGATTTATGATTTTCCGCTCTTAGGAACTATGGAGAGACTTGTGTGATGGCACTTAACATATCCAAAGCATTAGGTATGGCACTCTCCAAGCTCCCCTCCTTTGGATTTCTTCCTTCTCTTTGCTTACTTATGTCTAGCTTTCAAATCGCTTAATATCGGCTGTTGTTGATGGGGCGACTTCTTCTTTTTCTATCAATAGTGGTGTTCCTCAGGTTCTGTCCTATTTCCTACTCGATTTCTACTTTTCATTAATGATCTTCTCACCTGCACATCTAACTCTTTCCACTCATATGCCGATGACTCGACCGTCCATTCTTCAACTCATTTCACTTCCGCTCCCTCTTTTACTTCTAGAATTGCCCCTCGTCTTAATCTTTCCGATTCTATTCTCGCTGATCTGGGCAGATTTCCGAATGGGGTCGTCTCAACCTTGTGAAATTCAATTCTTTAAAATAACTACACAAATCTCCCCTCTCTAAAACACCTAACTTTCCTATCTCTTTCAATGGTTCTCACCGTCGCTCCCTGTTGACAATATAAACATCCTTGAGCCTTAACATAAACAAAAAAATGTTTTGAAAACCTCACCTCACATCACAGCAGTTGCTAGGGCGGCCTCAAATAAACTGGGAGTCCCTGTTTGAACTGTGAGACTTTCCCCTCTCAGTTACTCCAGCTTCACAAGGGTCTCCTCCACGCCCTTGTTTGAAGTTCTGCTCTCTCATATCTGGGGGGTGGCTCTGGTTTCACCCGGTTTGGACAGGGTGGAGTCAAAGGCCAAAAGGCTTATAAATGTCCCTGTACCAGCTCACTTGACCCTCTGTCTTTGCGGCGCGATGTTGGAGGAACTTATCACTCGCGTACCACTACCTTTACGACGCCCTCGTAGCACAAGGGGGTGCTGTATCTGCATGAGTTTTGTATTGATATTGGTAACTCCAGGCTTTTTCGCTGGTGCTTTCTTCTTTCCTGCCACCTCTGTTCTGTGAGAATTCTCTTCCATCTTCTGTGTTTCCTGCTGAATTTAATCTCCCTCACTTTAAAGCCTCCGTCTTGTGCTCATCTGCGTGATTTGCGCTAGCGGATTTGAGCTTACTACACCCCTCCTTGAATAGGGCAATACCCGTGACCGTGAGTGGTGGTGACAACTGTTAAAAAAAAGAAAAAAAAAAAGAAACGACAAATCTGGACTCAAATAAGGGAAGCGTTTGTTAGTGGTGCAAAGAAAGTATATTGGATGTGGTGCTAAAGCCAAGGACGTTAACAGTAAATTGGTGGAATGAAGAGGTGATGCAAGCGGTTTAAAGTAAAAAGGAAGCGTGGTTGAATGTGCTAAAGCCAATGATGAGGTGCACTCGAACGTAGGGCCAAACAGGGTGCCGCGCATGGTGAATAATAATACCAAAACCGGGGGTCATTATGTATAAGTGAAATGCAATACTTGGAACCTTGTAAAGCCCTACCAGCCCTGTATTTACGTTCGAGAATTGCGAGCAGGGAGAATACGTAGTAATGCTCTGCTTGGACAGTAGAAGTGTTCTCAGTTCTTCTTTTGTCTCGTGTAGCGTAGTGGTCAAACACTTACACGCTCATCTACTAGGGTCAGGATTGAATCCCAGCATGGTGAAAATACATCAGGGGTATTTACAAATACAAATTTGATTGCAGGGTATTGCATTTCACTTATACATAATGACCCCCGGTTTTGGTATTATTATTCACCATGCGCGGCACCCTGTTTGGCCCTACGTTCGAGTGCGAGCGGGAGGAATACGTAGTAATGCTCTGCTTGGACAGTAGAAGTATTCTCGGATTCTTCTTTTGTCTCGTCGTAGCGTAGTGGTCAAACACTTGCACGCTCATCTGCTAGGGTCCAGGATCGAATCCCAGCATGGTGAAAATACATCAGGGGGTATTTACAAATACAAATTTGATTGCAGGGTATTGCATTTCACTTATATATATATATATATATATATATATATATATATATATATATATATATATATATATATATATATATATATATATATATATATATATATATATATATATATATATATATATATATATATAGATTATTTATTTTATTTCTTTGTATTCAATTATATATATATATATATATATATATATATATATATATATATATGCACACTTAGGCAGGGCACATTTATGAATTGAAGTTAATATTTGTAGCCTTTGAAACTGGACTTGTGTTACTTTGGGATGAAGAAGATAAGTCACGGGAAAAAGCAATCCAACCACCAGAAGGAATCTCAATGAAATATAGATCTTTTTCTCTTTCAAGGTGCGATTAAAATAGATAAGTGGCAGATTATTATATTTGTCATTTTATATTGAAAATAATCGTGTTTTGTAGTTGTTTGCTGTTCCTAAACCCTTTCAATAGACTTTTTATGGTGGTAGTTGCATGTTAAAAAAAAAATAGGGTAATAGACTACTTTTTTTTTTTTGAAGTAATATTGTTTATTATGTTTAACAATTTAAGATGAGGATAGATGATGTTTAGCAAGATTTTCGAGTAATTTTCTGGAAGCCAGGGTGGCTGCTTTTTCCTCTCTTCTATTATAGGTAATATTCTTTTAAAAGTTTTATTGTTGCATTTTAAATCTTTTTTAGGTCAAATTCATAGTTCACAATAAATTACAGAATGATAGTATCATAATTTATTATAAAGCATTGTAAAATGAAGAAAAAGTATTGAAATTAGATTAGGGATGTACCGGAACAAGAATTTTTGGTTCCGGCCGGAACCGGAACTTTCCGGAACATTGGAAAAGTTCCGGTCGGAACCGGAACTTACCGACTTCCGCTACACCTTACATATTCTACTGAAAACTTGTCTGATTAAAGCCGTTTTCGTTTTTGCATTTGTGTTTACGAAACGTAAGAAATGTTCGAGTTTACGTTCGTTTTTGTCAAAAGCGCAAAATCGAGAAAAATGCTCGCCAATCGTAAGGAATTTCTTTAATTCTGTAAGGTTGTTATATCCCGTGCTTGCCGAATTTAAGCACGTTCTTACCAAAAAAAAACACAAACAAGATGGCGGCGTAGTAGGTCCGTTTGGTTTAATGAATGTTTTATTCAATAAAATTAGCTTTAAATCTAATTTCTTCCAATTCGATATACTCCATCACAATAGTTGATCAATTATTTGTAATATAAACCATTCGTTATTTAGTTATTTCTGGTTATTCCAAAACCACGTGCTCCACCAAAACAGCTGATTCCAATTGTTTGTAAACAAAAGTAAATTTTATATGAAATTGTGATCGTTTATGCACAAAATTCGTGCTAAAACTGGGTAAGCATTTCTTATCAAGCGTAAGCACAAATGAGAAAAATGATAATGGTCTAACAAGTGGAGTCTCTCTAGAAGTAGCTGGCATCTTGTCATATCCATATAATAATAATAATAATAATAATAATAATAATAATAATAATAATAATAATAATAATAATAATAATAATAATAATAATAATAATAATAATAATAATAATAATAATAATAATAATAATAATAATAATAATAACTACCTTGTTCAAATTTTATTTATCCCCAGGTCTAGACTCTAGAGTATTAAAGCTACCCGTTCGAGTTTGAATATATTGTTTCATATTTAAAGTTTTCGAAAGTATAGAGTCGAGGTCATTTTATCATATTTTTTCACATATATCAATTTTCTATATTATTTTTTATGCCTAATCATAACTGAGTAAATGACAAATCAATTACTGAATTTTTTTAAGACATTTGAAAAAGTGGAAAGTTCCGGTAAATACTGGCCGGAACCGGAACTTTTAAAAAATCGTGGTTTCGGTACATCCCTAAATTAGAATATTTTATACTTTTATATCTTGATCATCAGCTCTTTTAGAAAATAAAACAGATGCATATTATTTTTGTATTACAGTATTGTGAAAAATTAAAATATTATGGTTTATTTTTCAATGTAATGATTTTAAAGTAGAAAATTTTGTTGTAAATTATAAATAATAAATAAACACGACAAGGTAGGTTCTTTTATTATTATTTATTGGTATGTCTGTTTCAAAGCTTTTATAAAAATTTAGAGTTGAACTTAATTTATTCTTATTTTTTTTTTTTTAAATATTGAGGTATTTTTAGTAGTACAATTTTATTACTTGTTTGAATGAAATAGTAAGTTTTTTTGCTTACTATTTCTACCATATTGGTTGGGAAAGAATTTGTTAATTGTATTTAGAACAGAAGAGTTTTTGCCATAATTTTTTTTACCCATTTCTAGCGATGGTAAATGGTTAATTGGGGCAGGTTCTCAAGCTTTAATGGTCATATATTCGATGAACTGTTTAAGAGTGAGTCAAGTGGTACAATTTTCACATATTGATTCTCCACTAGGAATTTATGAGGTGAAATTCTTACCAGACATTCACCCACAATATCCTAAGGTAATGTAAAAGGACGTTTTTAAATTATTTTATTATTATTATTATTATTATTATTATTATTATTATTATTATTATTATTATTATTATTATTATTATTATTATTATTATTATTATTATTTTTTACAGTGTATATTGATACAGACTTCGAGGAGCATAATAATCGCAGATTTTGTAAAATTTTCACCAATAAAAGCTTTGAATTCAAATCGCTACTCAATTAGTAAGGATTATTATTATTATTATTATTATTATTATTATTATTATTATTATTATTATTATTATTATTATTATTATTATTATTATTATTATAAACTTCTTTAACGTGCTTAATCTCCTTTTCACAACCAGGGTAACACAAGGGGGACTACAAGAAATCCGAAACTTTAAGGCCGGCGCTATCCCAGCTGTCGCCACCAAGGATGTTATTATTATTATTATTATTATTATTATATTATTATTATTATTATTATTATTATTATTATTATTATTATTATTATTATTATTATTATTATTATTATTATTAACATCAATCGACCGACTGGGAGACTGAAGAGGCGAGAGGAAAGGTGCATAATAGGAGTGAATGGCTGGGTTTTGCAGTCTCGTGAAACCATAGTTTGAATTTTTCTGACTGCGACGAGCTCTTCTACTACTTTTCTGTTTCCAGTGAACGACGCACCTCATCCCCAATCTGGGAAAGGGAGGTGGATGATGATTATTATTATTTATGGCAGTGATCAAGAGTGATGATGGTGAATGTGTGTGGTTTGATGGTGGTGCAAGAAGTAAGTATTTTGGGGAATAAAAGTTAATTAATTAGTAAGGGAAAAAGGTATAGGTTAAGCGGTGATACGATACCATGGTATCGGTGCATCACTAGCAGGTATAGATAGAATTATTGGTGAAATGGTTAGGAATGGAGGTGAGATTGTAATTGATTGGATATATAAGTTGCCTAACAAAGCGTTTGTGAAGAGTGTAGTTCCAGAGGACTGGAGAAGAAGAGTAAAAGCACCGTTATATAGGGGTAAGATTGATAGGGGGAATTGAAGAAACTATACTAGAGTTAGCTGATGGAGTGTTGTAGGGAAGATATACGCTGGCATTTGGTTGAAAGAGTACATCGAATGACAGGAATTGATTGTTAAAGAACAAGGTGCTTTATGAAGTGGTAGAGGACGAATAGATCGAATTTTTCATTGAAGTAAATGATAGGGAAGAAGAGGAAACTTTACTCAAGTTTTATGGACTTGAAACAGGCTTATTACAGGATTAATAGGAAAGCTCTCTCTCAGGTGTTAATGATATTTGGCGTTTGTTGGTAGGTTTCTGAATGGAATTAAAAGTATGTTGATAGTGAAGTTTGCTTATAAGAGTAAATAGAGTAGAGAGTAAATGGTTTAATATTAACAGTGGAGTGAGGCATGGATGTGATATGTCTCAGTGGTTATTTAATTTGTATATGAATGGGGTGATGAAAGAATAAAATGTAGGGGTGGCAGGGGAGAGTGTTAGACTGATGGAGAGTGGAAGAGCGTAAAGGGTGCCCTGCTTATTTTACGCTGATGATTTGGTTTTATGAGGCGAATCTGAAGAAAGTTTAAGAGGATTGGTAGAGGGGTTTGCCAGGGTGTGTGAAAGAGATGTTTGAAAGTAAATGTAGATAATAGTAAGGTGATGAAGGTGTGTGAAGAGAGTCTACATTGTGAAATCATGTTGGATGGGGAGCAGCTGGAACAAATATTTATTTAAATATTTAGGCTATATGTTGAACAAAAAAGGAATGGATGATGCAGTGTAGTTGGAAAGTTGTGAGTGATAGGAAGGTGGCTGATGCAATTAAATCCTTGGTGAATACAAGAATGAATAATCTTAGGGGAGTGTTAAGTGTGAAAAGATATGATAAAATTAGGAATGAGATTGTTAAAAATTTGTGTGGTATGAAGATAGGCGTAAATGAGAATAAATGAGAGTATATTATAATAGTTTGGTCATTTGGAAAGGATGAATAATAGTCGGTTGGTTAAAAAGATATATAGAGGTGGCTGTGCTGAGAATCGACCGGCTCGGAGATCTAAGAATAGTGGATTGAGTCAGTAAAAGAGTGGCTAATTAAAAGGAATGTGAATTTGATTCAAACAATAATGATACATAATAGGAGTGAATGCCGTGGTTTTTTGAGGGTGAATGATGGTGAGCTTGGCAGAGGGAGGAACTCCTCGCGCTTAAGGTTATGGGTGGGGTGGAGGGAGCTTTATTTTCTACTTAGCTGTTGTTTCCTGTGCATGTTTGCGCACCCAACCCCCAATCTGAGGAGAGCCTGATTATTATTATTATTATTATTATTATTATTATTATTATTATTATTATTATTAATTATTCTCACAGGAAAGGCACACATAAGTGGAGATGGTTTTCTTCTTGGTGTAATATATGGAAATGGAATTTTAAAAATTTATACACTTTTGTCTTTTTTCCCTCAACTTCCAAATACTCTGAACTTTAATGAAGATACCAAGGGATGTGCCGAGTTCGAGTTCTCCATCATGAAAGTCAATAAAGAACAAAAACCCAAGAAAAATGTTGAAGTAAGATAAAAAAAAATACATTGATATTATAATCAACAACTAAGTATCAAATTATTATTATTATTATTATTATTATTATTATTATTATTATTATTATTATTATTATTATTATTATTATTATTATTATTATTATTATTATTATTATTATTATTATTAGAACGCCTCGTAGCGCAGAGGCTGAGTCGCCGACTCTCATACGAGAGGATGCTGGTTCAAATCCTCCGCGTAGCAGTTGGAGTTTTATCTAGGGGCAAGAATTAAAACTCGAATGCGAACATGTTGGTGGCGCTGGTTTGGGATAGCCGGCCTTAAATTCGATTTTTCTGTGGCTCCCGTGTTACCCTACAATAGGGGGGATTAAAGCCGTAAAAAAGGTAGTATTATTATTATTATTATTATTATTATTATTATTATTATTATATTATTATATTTATCTAAATATCCAAGATGATAGTTTTTTTTTTTAAACAGACAAACACCACCGCTCACAGGCATAGCCCTAATCAATTGACGTCTTAGCAAGACGAAGCCAAGTCCAAGGAGAGAATATCTCTCATTCTCCCACCCTACCAGTTGCGAACTTTAGAGCTTCACGGGACCGCGACGACCCTCACTATGGCATCTCTCCAATGTAGGGTTCATCCTTGGCCCCAGTTTGGACCACAACCATACCCCATCACAAATCCCTCCATTGCACTCCTATTATGCATCTTTCTTCTCGCCTCTGCCAAACTCACATTTCTCTCCTCTAGGCATTCCTTTACTGACTCAATCCACTTTTTCTTTCGATTTCCAGCCGGTCGAATCGCAACCACACTCACCACTATAGCACCAGAATTCAACACCGACTATCATCCATTCCTTTCCACATGACCAAACCATCTCAACGCTGCTTTCCATTTATTCTCTCATTTATCCCTTTCTTCACACCACACAACCTCTCTAATACGTTCATTCCACATTTTATCAATTCTTCCACACCTAGCACGCCCCCTAAAATTGTCCATCTGAACACATTGTACTTAGATCTATACTTATTCCAGATCATAGTCCACTACTATACATCAGATGGCACGGAAAAAAATCAAATTGATTTTTTTCAACTGATTTTTCACACTTGATTTTTGCTCCAAAAAATCATGGATTTTTTTGCTTGTTTTTGATTTTTTGCTTTTTATATATAGATTTTAATTTTTTTTGATATTTAAGGTGATTTAATTTCAATAGAATTTTAAAAAATTAGGAATTAAATATCTTAGCAAGGCTACTCTGTTACAAATTTTGAGCCTTTAAAAATGCAACAAAAAAGATCATGTTTCAACACATGTTTCTTTTATCTCTGATGAATATATAATCATTATTACAAATAAACACTCTTTATTGTTTTCTGTTCCATTTGTGATCCATTTAGGACCTATAAAGTGATATAAACCCTATTTTTAAGATTCTTGAATTCAGATAATAGGGCCTGGGTTAAAAAATAATACTTAATCGAACTTAAAAAAAAAAGTGTGTTTTACAAATTATATTTCGCGTGACGTTCACGATTCTCAAAAAAATCCAAAAAATCCAAAAAAAAATCCAAAAAATTCAAAAATTGATTTTTTTCTCAAAAATCCAAAAAATCCCCAACCCTGCTATACATTATACTACAGGTAACAACATACCCTCATGTAAAACCCAATCGCACTCAAACTTAGTTCCTTTCCCTCCACCAAGGATTTTATTATACCTGTCACCTTCCTGCCATTCTACAACTCTCCTACTACCACTCTGCCCATCATCCGTTCCCTTTTCATTCAACATATTATTTCTAAATATTTAAACTCAAGACCACTTGTTCCAGCTGCTCACCATCTAACACAACTTCACACCGAGGACTGTCCTCACTCACAGCCATAACCTTACTCTTAATAACGTTTACTTTCAAACCCCTCCTTTTACATACTCTACCAAATCTCTCTACCAATCCTCTCAAACTCTCCAGACTCACCGCACAAATAGGTAAGGCACCCTCCACTCTCTTCCGTTCTCCATCATTCTAACACCATTTCCTGCTAACCCTGGTCACCTCTACTTCTTTCATTAACTCCATCCATATACAAATTGAATAACCAAGGAGACAACACCTCCCTGCCACACTCCGCTATTAATATTAAACCAATCACTTTCGAAACCATTTATTCTTACACACGCTTCACTATCGTCATACATACTTTTGATTCCATTCTGAAGCCTACCACCAACACCATATATCTCTAACACTTGCCATAGAGCTCCCCTATTAATCGTATCATAGGCCTGATTACATTTATTTCAATATTTTTTTTATTAAGAAATTGACGAAACCATGGTTGTGGTCGCCATAAATGATCGTCAATCTATTGGCGAAACTGTGTGAAAGGTCAGGGAACATGGAATGTTAGAGGAATAAATGGCGAGGAGAAGAGGGATGAGGTGATGGATGTATTTAGAAGGGCAAATTTAATTTTCTTGCTTTGCTTGCTGTGGCAGAAACAAAGATGAAAGGAAGTGGTGAGGACTTGTGGTATCGACTAATTAATGTGTGCTGGAGCGAAGAGGAAGGAGAGCAGTAGTTGTGATTCTGATGAGTAATTTGTGACATAGAGCTTTGGTGAATTTTGTTTGTGTGAGTACTAGAATACTAATGGTTAAATTTAAGTTTGAGAATGTGTGGTTATTACATAGGGTCCGTCTAAGGGTTGATGTGGAAGAGGGAGAGATTTTATGGAACGATCTGAACGGTGTTTTAAACGTGGTGAGTGGAAGCTTCAGAATAATTGTGTTGGGCGACTTGAATGGTTGAATGAAAGAGGAATGATATAATAGGTGACTTTGGGGTTGCTGGAGAAAATGAGAATTGTTGGAAGACGAATGATTTCTGTGAGGAGAGAGATATGTGTATAAGAAATACATTCTTCGAACACACAAGATGTATTTCTTATACACATATCTCTCTCCTCACAGAAATCATTCGTCTTCCAACAATTCTCATTTTCCGAGAGTTGATATCGAAGTGAAGAGTATGACTAATTTTGTGGTGGTGAAAGAGATGTTGAAGTATGTTAAATCAGTTAGAGGGTTGGGGATGGGAATATCAGATCATCATGTTTTATGTAAAATTAAGTTTTGAGGCATGGATGGAGAAGAAAGAAAAAAAAAGATTGGAGCGTGGAGAATTAGGAGTGAAAAGTTAAATGAGCAGAGCTATAAGAAAAAGTATGTGGGATAATTTGCAAAAAACTCAGTTGAATGTGAACAAGATGAAACAGCAAATCTGGACACAAATGAAGGAGCGTTTGTTAATACTGCAAGTGAAATATGTGTCCTAAGTAAGAAGTAAGAATGTTAGTGGTGAAATGAAGAAGTGATTTACGTGGTAAAAAGTAAAAAAGATGCATGGTTAACTAACTGTACTAAAAGGCCAATGTTGAGAGTTCGAAAGAAAAGTGTGTGTAAATATATTGAGAGGAGAAGAGGAAGGCTAAAATTTCCTTACGTAGGAGGATAAAGGAGGTAATTAAACAATTTGGAAGGAGGCTGTATGGGGACTTATAAGGAAAGGAGAAGTTGTTCTAGAAGGAATTACGAAAGGTTATGAAAGAGAGTAAGAATAGTTAATAGGGATGGTTCTTTCGTGACTGATGAGATGAACATGAAGAGAGTGTGGAGGGAGCATTTCGAAATTCTGCAACACATTGGCAGTGATGAAAATGTGAAAGTGAATGTGTTTGGGTTTGATGATGTAAGACGAAGTTGGTATTTTGTGGATGAAGTAAAAGGTAGAGTGAGAAAGTTGAAGAATGGTAAATCATCAGGTATGGATGGAACTACTTGTGAAATGATCAAGAATGGAGGTAAGATTTTGATTGACTGGATATGGAAGTGGTGTAACAAAGTTTGTGGAGGACGTAGTTCCGAGGGAATGGAGAGCAGTGAAAGTACATTTGTACAAGGGTGAGAATGATAAGGGGGACTGTAGAAACTACATGGTGAATTAGTTTAATGAGTGTTGTAGGGAAAACGTATGCCGGTATTTTGTTTAAAAGAGTGACCGAGGCGTGGATTGGTGATGAACAAGGTGCATTTAGAAGTGGTAGATCAAATTTTTACGTTGAAGCAAATTTGTGAAAAAATGGGAGAGAAGTTGGGTACTCTTAATTTTGTTTTATTTACCTGCAGCAGGCGTATGATACGATTAATAGGGAAGCTCTGTGGCAGGTGTTAATGAATTATGGTGTTGGTGGTATGCTTCTGAATAGAATTAAGTGTTTTTGTCGAATTTTGAAGCGTATGTAAGAATAAATGGAGTGGAAAGTGATTGGTTTAATAATAGCAGAGTGAACAAAGGATGTGTTATGTCTCCTTGGAAATTTAGGTTGCATATGGATGGGATAATGAAAGAATTTATGGAAAGGGGCGGCAGAGGAGGGTGTTAGACTGATAGAGAATGGTAGAGAGTGAAGGATACCTTGCTTATTATACGCAGATTATTTGTTTTTGTGTGGTAAATCTGAAAAAAAGTTAAAGAAGAATGGTAGAGGAGTTTGGATGTGTATTTAAAAAGAGAGGTTTGAAAGTAAATGTATATAAGAGCATGGTAATGACTGTAGGTAAGGAAAGATTGCATTATGAAATCGTGTTTGATAGTAGGCAACTGGAAAAAGTATCTTAGTTTAAATATTTAGGATATATGTTGGACGAAAAGGGAACTGATGATGCTGAGTAGTGGGAAAGTTGTGAGTGGTAGGAAGGTATCTGGTGCAATCAAATCTTTGGTGAATACGAGCGGACTATGTCTTGAGTGCACTAGAGTATTGCATGAAGGTACGTTATACCGGTATTAATGTATAGCAGTGAAACCTTGGTGTGGAATAAGAGTTATAGTTTTAAGGCGCAGTCTCTTCAGATGGATATTCTTAGGGGCGTATTAGGTGTGGGAAGAATTAATAAAATGAGGAATGAATATATTAGGGAGTTGTGTGGTATAATGAAAGGAGTACATAAGAGAATAAATGTGTGTATTAAGGTGGTTTGGTCAGTTGGGAAGGATGGATGGTTGTCTATTGGTTAAGGGGTTGTATAGTGGTGATTTTGTCGGGAAGCGACTGGCTGGAATACCTAAGAAAGGTGAATTGAATCGGTAAGAGGAGTATTTGAGGGAAAGAAATGTGTGTTTGGTTTCAAGCGAGAGGAATTGTGTATAATAGAAGTGAATGACGTGGTTTTGTGAGGGGGTATTTTTGTGGACTGGCCCAAGGGGATTCATGAACCTTTGCACTGACGAGATACCACAGTGAAGTTGTCGCGGTAGGTGAAACTGGAGGGTGAATTTTGGCTGTGACGGGCTCGCACGTAAGGGTATGAGGGGAGGGTATAGGTTGCTTTCTTTTTCTGAATTAGGTCATATTCTTTCTACTTAACTATTCTATTTACGGGTATGTTTGCGTACCCCACCCCGAACCTTTGGGGAGCCGAAAAGATTATAATAATAATGATGATGAAACCATCGCGATTGATTGAATGGATTATTTTGTGAATAAATGATGGAATAATGTGTGATGGAGGAGTGTAGCCTGAGTAAAGTAATGGAGAAAATTTTTCAGGAATCTAATAATAAAGTAAAAAATAGGAATTAAAGAGGCAGTTTGAATTTTAGTTAATATTGAAAACCTGAGTACTTTAAAGGGATGAGAAGCTGAAAGAAGGTTTCTGCATAAGCAAAATATTAAGGTACTGTTCAAATTCGGATTGGCAGATTTGGAGGAATACTGAAGGAAGCATATGGTTTGATGAATTTTGTTATTGAAATTTACTGAGAAATGTTAATCGCTATTAAGATATAAATTGTTATGAAGGGCTTTGGATGTAGTAGAGAATACAGGTCTATGTCACGACACAGTAAATTATCTTTAGAGATTAAAATAAATCACAATTCACAATAATGGGATTATTTGTATATATATCTGCTTTCAATTGGCAGAGCATACGGAAAATTATCTTATTTTCTTACATACTTTTTTTTTTACCGAGGTGTATCACACCACTCCATTTATAAATAAAAATTCACAAATAAGTAAATTGCTAATAAATAATTTGAAATGTTTAAAATTAATTATCTTTGTTTATTTACTTTTCGACGCTGTGAGGAGTATATAATTCACAATAATGGGATTATTTGTATATATATCTGCTTTCAATTGGCAGAGCATACGGAAAATTATCTTATTTTCTTACCTCCTTTTTTTATGAGATTTATCACACCCCTTCCATTAACAAGAAGAGAGAATATTATAGTAAATTTTACTTACTATGCCTAAACTTGAACAACTAAGTTTATATAGTTTTCAAATGAATGTCTTCAGCAGACATTTAGGTATTTAGACATTAGGTATTTAGACATTTGGGTATTTAGGTATTTTATTTAGTCTGAGCATAAAAATAAACACTAATTATTACATAAGAAAACTTTCCATTTTCTTTCAGCATCTCTTCAGTGCTTCAAAATGGAAAGAAATTCTTAATGAATTTGGGGAATACCCAACAAGGTACAGGAAACACATTTGGATAAGTTTAATGAAGTTACCTCGCAACTATTCAGCAATCAATGAGATTTTAATTAAACAGAAAAAGCACAGATTTGAACATATTAAAAATCTTTCCACCGATGTTGATTCCCAAACTTTGGAATCATTGAGAAAGTGAGTAAAGTCAACTACACACACGCGGTATTTGCCGAACTTTTCAACAAACTTTTTTTATAGACTAATTGTCATAGTGCGCATGTGTGGAAGAATCATTTTTGAAGTTATTCGGCCTTGGTTTGCCATATACACAAAGGTTTTCCAACGCTTTTTAAAAAGTTCGGCAAACACAGCATGTGTGTGTGTGTGTAGCCACCTTATTTGTATTCGTTTAATATATTGTAATGTATTTTTTATTGCGCTCTTCATTTGCAGAGCTTTTTACTTTTTTATATTTCCTTTAGTTGTAATTATTTGAAATTTATTACAATAATGAAATCTGTTTTGTATTTTCAAAACTTTATTTTCTTATGAAATTATTGTTACTCTTATTACCCAGCAGGGGATATTGATTCTTAGTTATGGTGTTATAGCTAGTGTGTTGCAGCTTAAAACGTAATATAGTGATAGGAACAAATTTTAGTTTTCTTTCTGTGCTTTTCTCTGGCTCCTAACACTAGTATGTGACCTTGTCACATAAGAAATCTTTGTCTTTTACCTATCCCCTCTTTTTTCGAATTAATTCTTCAGTATCTTTCAATTCTCATCCTCCAACACAGTTTCTATACATTTTTTTTTATTCCAGTGAGGTAGATGAACGACGTTGTTACCCTTCCTTTTGGGAGGGACACCCTGCGCCATCTGTGTTGAAAAGAAGTGAACCGCATCACTCGTTCGGGAGATTCGGTGCACACGAATTAGCATCAGGTTTGGTCCTTTTTCCCCAACCCCTCTAGAACACCTATAATAAGAGTCTCCCCGCCGCTTACCGTGGTCCTCCCGGCACTAACCTCATGAGCTCAACACTCATGACGGGTGACCCATTTAATATAATATATATTTATGGAAGTTGTTTTAAATATTCCTCGGATTATGATTCATCAAACCGTTACCGACCCTGTATTGATTATTGGACCTACTCTTCCGGATTGTACTTCGAACGTTGACGTCACGACCGACTCCACTTCACCTGGAAGTCCTCTGCCTTCTCCCAGCGATCCCTCGCTTAGCACGCTCTCTACATCCCAGGTTCCCAAACGGTTGGGGCAACCACGAAAAGGTGCACCCCCCCCGTTCTAGTCATTCTCATTTGTTTACTCTACATGCTGCTCCCCCCAACCCCCCAGGGAGTGCCAGCGGACATATCAAGTCCGATGTATTACTTATTGCGATCCACCACGTCCAAACTTCTTACCAACCCTAGAACTATCATTCTTAGCCATGCCCTTGAAAAAGCTTCAGGAGTTGAAGACCCTCCCAGCACGTTAATGAAAAACAGGTCCCTTCTTGTTCAAACTACTACTCGGAAGCAAAGTTCCATCTTGTCATCCTTAACGTCTCTTGGAGATATCCCTCTTATTGCCACTCCTAGCGAAATAAGAAATTCATCCAAAGACACTATTTATGCTTCGGTGCAAAAACGCGAAGACATTGCTTTTGTTCTAAGCAATCTCCAGAGAAGAGATTTCCTGTTGAACGTGTATATGGGTTTCCCCCCCACCCCCCCACCCACATCGAGATTCGCCTGACACTCCAAATCCTCCCTTGCTGCTGACCTGTAACACCCCCCTCACCTTTGCAGTTTCTAAGATGAAAATCGAGTACAATGTTGGTTCGTTTATTCCTCGACCCAGCCAGCGGTTTGGCCATCCCAGGTACTGTAGGGGACCGCGTGACATCTGTCTGATCTCCGGAGAAGAGTTTCACATTCCCTCTGTGAACACCCCACACTGTAACAACTGTTGGAACCGCAAAGTGCCTCTTCCCTAAAATGCCCGTCTTACCTCGAGAAGTTTTTGGAGTTATTATGTGCCATTCAAAAATTGAGTAGGAGAGGTGCCATACACCAGCTCAAAGACAAATATCCTACACTACAAAGATAATACTACGCTACATTCGCAGCAGCTCCCCTACCTCCGCGTGTCAACCCACCTGCAAAACCATATTCCAGTAGAACTCCACACACCAACTCCAGCGGAACTCGTTTAATTACTGCAACCTGCTCTATACCCTACCTAATCACATGGGTTCCAGTTCCAAAATGGAGCTTGATGTGACGATCCCCTCTCCTTCTTGCACTTCTTGAGCTTTTGAGAGAGGTGAATGGAAATCTGTTCAACGAAAACACCGCAAACGCTCCAAGCGTTCTGCTGCAGCCGACGTTATGAAAGGGGATCCAGAGATCTCCCATCCTAATTCAGATTGGCCGGACTTCTTCCAAAGTCACCCACCTGATGGCTCATTGCCAAAGCCTCCACCTCTTGACTTTTGTGCTTCACAGAATCTCTGTTAACCACTAAGTGTCCCTTCAACTCCCCCCATCAGAGAATGCTTTCCCTGTTAAACGAACGGAACTTATGTTAAATCCCAACCCCATCCCGGAAAGGTGACACCTTCCTGCACTGTCTCCATAGAGCCAGCCCCATACTTTCAACACGATTCTAAATTGCTTGCTAAGTAGATATTGACATCGCTCCCACTTCCAATTATGATCATTCTGGTTGCTCTTCCTGTAACCAACTGCGTCCACACAATAATACAAACTATTAAACTTGCTTCACTTTCATGGCGAATCCCTTCCACAAAATGCCACAGGAAACTCCCTCCCGAAACTGATCGTAAAACCCAAGCTATTGTTGCACGACTATTCCTTACCACTTGGTTTTATAGCTCCTCCCCGCCAGGACCCACGCCTCAGCCTCTCCACCCCAACCGATTCTTTTGACATTGCTGCTAACCACCTAAAGACAATTGTCTCTACACTACGGTATGGCCCACTTCCTTCAATGGAATTGTCTTGACTGCTATTCGAATATTAAGAACTCGTTCAACTGATAAATTATGTACACCAAAATGTATATGTTTGCAGGAACCTCAACAATGTCATTGTGACATCTTCCAATCTTCGGAATAAAAGTCGCTGCTGGCATCTATAGAACGAGCTGACAATGATAGGGGAGACGCCGAAATTTTCATTCATAAGTCGGTCCCCTATTCTCCAGTCCCTTTTCGATCTATACTTCACGCAGTGGCAAGACGAGTTCATCTGTCCACCGATTTAACTGTCTGTTCCATCTACTTGGCTTCCAGCAGCGAGTTCACTAAGGCCGACTTAGTCGACCTTTTCAAGCAACTCTCACCATCTGTTGTCATATTAGGAGATTTCAGCTTTCGTCACCCCTATAGGGTGTCTCTGTCACCTCGCCCAAGGCTAAGATCCTTGTCGATCTCCTAGCTCTCTTTTCTGTGAGATGCCTTAACACTGGACACTCTACCTATGAACGTTTATATATACACTCATCCACCTGTATAGATATCTCCTTTAGCTCCCATTCTCTTATGGATCGCTTCACATCGATCACAGTTATCGATCCCACATCGATAACTTGTACGACAGCGACCAATCCTCGATAAACCTACGTGAATTCGCACCGAACCCAATGATAGAACCTCACTCCCGCTGGTGTTATGATCGAGTTTAGTGGGCCCCTTTTTATCAGGCCAACTTTTTCCTTCCAATGAGTGTTTTCCGACCATTGACGCGGCCTTCAACTTCTTCCAGCAAGTTATCATGACAGCAGCAGAAACTTGCATCCCACGGTCTTCTGTAAGTAGGCGTTCGGAAACAGCTCTTGGTCCCAAAAGTGTACACGAGCTAACCGGGATAAGAAAAAACTCTGTACAGGCAATATAAAAGCACCCACACCATCCCAAACATGATTATTTTTAAAGCGGCTGCGACGAGCTCTCCACTCAGTCCTTAATAGGCCCTGTATAACCGACATGATCTCTGCTCCAGCAGCTATTGTAGATGTCTTAAGCTATAGCTTTGCTAGCCACTCGAGATCTTCCCGCTATCCTGAAGTCTATCAAAATTTAAGAATTAACACCTTACCATCAGACTTTACAAAAGCGAAATGGGAAAAATCATAGTAAAGACTGTGCCCCTAGCCCAGACATCATCTTATACATGATGCTATTTCACATTAACCCTTCTGCATCAACGTTCCTGCTGGATCTGTATAACAGGATCTGCATGGACTTATCTTTTCCATCTGTTTGGACAATAGTTTTTGTAATCCTGTTCCTAAACCTTGGAAAGATTCAAAGTTGGCGGACAGGCAAAGACCAAGTTCGCTGACCTGTAATACTTGCAAAATAATGGAGAAAATGGTTGCAGGCCGGCGTCTCCCTGTTCTGGAGTGTCGCCATGATTTTTTAATCTTATAATTTCTTGAGATATAACTTCAACTAGCTATTGAGAACATTTCACAATGGGGTAACTCTCATGGCTTGCACTTCTCACCCGCCAAAACCTTAGCAGTGCTATTTTGAAAAAAAGGGAGTTGAAGAATCTGCCACCTTCCTCCCACGAACTTAATCTTATGTGGTTCACCCATTCCTGTTGCTTCACAGGTCAGATTTCTAGGCCTCATTCTGAATGACTACCTGACATACGCACCGTACATTAAACCCAAAGACAACTTGCTAATCCCAAGTTCCTTTCACCTCTCCACATCGCCGTAATCCGATTGAAGTTGGCCCATGGCTGCTTAGTATATGGTAAGGCCTTCCCAACTCTACTACACCTGTTAGATCCCATCCAAAACGAATCGATCCGTATATGCATAGGAGCCTTCCGATCGTCCCCCCGGGTGAGCCTCAAAGTTGAAGCCGATGTGATGCTGCTCTCTCTGCGAAGGGAATATATCATGTGCTCAGTCATCTTCGCTTTCAAACCCCAATACTGTCTGCACTGACACCGATTCTGCGAGAGATACCTTAGAATCCTTACTGGCCATTTGCAAACACAGTTTGCAGCATTCTTAACTTCCTCAACATCTCTATGCAAAAGATGCTGCCGTTCTCTTACAATGAATGGTACACACTTTGGCTATTCCCTACTCCCACTATTTGTCCAGTTCTAATCTCTCTCTCCAAATCCAGCCAACTTCCTTTGTTAAAGGCATCATTCTTTTCTCACTCTACAGTTCACGGGGGATCCACTCCAGTGTTTACTGACTGCTCTAAAACGGGACGGCGTGGGCGCGTCTGCTATCTTTCTCGACCACAACCTCTCCCATACTCTCCCCCTCATGCTTCAATTTTTACTGCAGAATTAATGATTGCCCATTCTCGAATTTTAATCCTTAACCAAGACCACCATATGTCAGTTATTCTGATTTGATCAGCCCCCTCCAGGCGTTCAAGACCCCAACTCTAAATAACACAATGGTATCAGCTGTACAACAATTTCTCCGGCTGCTCCACTCTCAAAGAAACAAATTACACTCTGTTGGACCCCTCTCTTTTAGAGGTGACTGGCAATGAAACCACTGACAGAGATGCCAGAGTGGCCTCCTCCTCTTTCTGTAGCTGTTCTAGGTACCTCCCGGATGCCATTCGACAAGGTCTCCTTCCATCAACTGATTATTATCCTGTTCTTTGACAAGGATTCCGGTCTTACTGGCTGAAGTGCTGGGCGAGTGATCAGCAATGCGCGAAACTTAAAAATATAAAGCCGGACATTATTGAATGGTCTTCCTCTCATCGACGAAATCGCTTGCAGGAGGTGATCTTCGCACGCCTTCGCATTGGCCAGACCAATATCACGCACAGCCACTACATGTCACAGGATCCTTCCCCCGCCTGCAAATTTTGCCGTTGCCACACCCCGCAATCTCCTCACATCTTTATTGAATGTCCTCAACTGGCTCCATCCACCATCGCCATTTGCCTACACTATTGTCCATAAAACCTCTTTCTTCAAAAGCGCTATCATGTCTTTTTCTGAAATCGTCCACTTCAAAATAGCTCAATATTTTCCTTTTTTTCAGAAAACTGAATAATCTGTATGAATATTTATTTTTTTTTTTTTTTTTTGGATATGATTTTAAAGGAATTATGTTATACAAAGCCCATTGAGTTGAATTTCCAAACCATCATGGCCGGTCCTTTGGCTTTGGATGCAGTATGAGTGAGACCATGCTCGCACACACACACAATACACATTATTATATTATTATTATTTTTATTATTATTAAATTATTTTATTATTCTTATGTTAAAAAAAGAAAACGTAAAAATATTTTGTAAATGACAGAATAATCCTATTATTATTATTATTATTATTATTATTATTATTATTATTATTATTATTATTATTATTATTATTAAGATGAAAAGTCTAAAAAAAAGATTTGTAATTCATATTCAATATGAATTGCAAAACTTTTTAAATCTTTTCCTTTTTCTCAATGTCATGAATACAATTTAGAATTTTTTCTTCCTTTTTCAGAAATTAAAAGTATAATTTATTTATTATGTATTTATTTTAATTATTATTTTATTTTATTAAGTAATTTTTCTTTTCAGTGTTTTAGAGTTATTATGCGTTTGGTCTCCATTTCTCGCCAAACTTGAATCCCTTCCTCGTTTCCTATTACCATTTGTTAAAGTTTTTAACCGCGATATATTACTCTGTTTTGAAGCATATATATTTATTTTTTGTAAGTATTATTTTTCTTACTATGGTTTAATAGTTATTAATGTCTTATTAGGTATAAGAATGGTTCATATTTTCACTTTCTTTACTAGTGAATAAAGTTTTAATAAAGATTTTAGATGTTTTTTTTTTATGTACTAGTTAAAAAATAATTCATGTAAAAATTGCGTTGTGACTTGAAAGTTACCATCAGCGAGTAATATATTCATTTTATAAGTTTTTTTTTTTATTAAAAATTAAATAAATAGCTTATATAAAGGCTACCTAATTGTCTTTTTTTTATGAAGTTTGGATTTTTTATCTACATTAAGATTTCTACTTATTGCTATTATTTTCATTATCTTAGTGTTGTTCATTATTTTCAGTAAATTGGATTCGACTATTATTGAATTCGTGGCCTTCTACTTCATCCGTAGCAACTGAAATCGTGAAACAAATATTGTTAGAAAATGATTCAAAACTTCTTAATCATTTTAAAAAATTGAAAGTAAACGTTGAAGAAGTTGCTTGGTCACTTATGGCATCAGGATTCAGAGAGGTACTTAAATAGTCCTTTACTAAAAAAAAAAAAAAAAAATTTATACAGGGTGTCCCAGAATGAAACGTCCCAACTTTAGGTACGAAGTATATCTGAATGGAAAATAAGAGCATAATATTTTATACATGTATGCTCGGTAACGCTTCGTAAAGAAGTTATTAGCAATGAAGCCACCTAAGAGGGTAGCGAATATGGTATGCGACACAGCATTACCCCATAAACAACACGATTGCATATATTTATTCAGAACATTTAAGCTACGGTACTGGTTACAATTACATATAACCTTCTCAAGGGGTTATTAGCATAGCATAGTGACAAGACCAATACTTGGAGGATTTTTCGTGCATCCCTCTGGCCCCAGCCCTTGTATGTGCATTTGAGCACATATGAAATTTTTAGTTTTGTTTCTCTCCTCTTTTTTCACATTATCTATATCTTTCAATCCTCCCCTCACACCAGTTTTTTTTTTTTTTTTTTTTTTTTTTTTTTTTTTTTTTTTGAATTCCCACCATCAGCCCCCTCAAGTACTTTGTAAATTACTTTCCCTCTGAAAGAAAATGTCCCTTTCGCATCACAGTACTTTTTGCATTCAGTTCCTCTTTCCCGCATGGATAAAGGTAACTGATAAAAACCGGTCCTTTCGCACACGCTTATACTGCGCCACCATCTGTTAGGGGACCCGACCCTTCGGGTACTGGGAGAGGCTGTCCTCACTTTGTGTAATAGACCTCGTGGCTCTACACTGGAAGTGCGATTTCACGGGGGGTAAAACCGCGTGGAGCTCCGGGAGGCTATTCACGAGCCACATCCACCATGCCTACACCTATGGAGTGAACTCTGGAAAGTTGTGCGAGTCTCCGGAATATGGCCTGTTGTGAGGAGAAAGAATACCCTTCATTATGAAATAATCGCCTTTCAAGGAAAACAGATGATCAGAGTGTATAGGAAAGTGAAGAAATGGAAAAGAATGAGAAGCTGGTGCCAAATATCTCCTTGTGAATACAATGGACTAAGTCTTGAGTATTTTATGGTTTTACATGAGGCATGTTTTTTTACCGGTGCTATGTATTAGCAACTGCAACAAGTATCTGAGATATATAGATCTGTGTTGCATTATGTTCAGATGGATATCTTAGGGGCTTGTTAGGTGTGAGAAGAATTGATAAAATGAGGAATGAAAGTGTTAGTGAGTTGTGCGGTGTGAGGAAAGGTGTAATTGAGAGAATAAACGAGAGTATATTAAGATAGTTTGATCATATGGAAAGGATGGATGATAGTTGGCTGGTTAAGCGGATGTATAGTGGTGAGTGTGCTGGGAAACCAAAGAAAAAGTAGATTGAGTCAGCAAAGAAATGTCTGAAAGAATGGAATGTGAGTTTAGCAGAGGCTAGAAGAAAGGTTTATAATAGGAGTGAATGGCGGGGTTTTGTGAGGGGGTATGGTTGTGTGGGTTTGCCCATGGGATAAAATCTACATTGACGAGATACCATAGTGAGTGTCCGTCGCGGTCTTGTGAAGCCCTAGGGTGATTTTTTTTTAATTTTTTTACTGTGACGACCTCTCACTTAACGTCATGTTCATCAACTGCTTTTCCGTTTCCGGTGTAATTAGGCGCAACCTCAACCCCCAATCTGGGAAAGGAGGTAGATGATATATTATATATATCACAACTATACTTTTAATATATATATTAATTTACATGCATTTCTTTGTTTTTATATATAATATATAATATATATATAATATATATATAATATATACTATAGATATATATATATATATATATATATATATATATATATATTATATATGATATAAGATATATATATATATATATATATATATATATATATATATATATATACAGGAATGCTAATGCAGGCCTCGGAGAAGGTCGTGATCGCCGTAAACGGCCCTCTATCTTTCGGCGAAATTGTATGAATCGTATGGGTACATGGAATGTCAGAGGAAAAATGTTGAGGAGAGAGGGAGGAGAGGTGATGGATGTATTTAGAAAGGGCAAATTTGATTTGCTCGCTGTGACTGAAACAAAGATGAAAGGAAACGGTGAAAATAGTGGTGTGGTGTGAAAATGTGTGTGTGCTGGTGTGGAAGAGAATGAAAGAGGGAGAGAAGGAGTTGCAATTTTTGATAAGTGACCTGTGGTAACAAAGCTATGGTAGACTTTGATTGTTTGTGGATCCTAGAATTCTAATGGTTAAATTAAGTTTGAAATCAAGGTATGTGTGGTTTGTGACGTATGGTCCATCTGAGGGAAACGTTGAAGAGAGTACGATTTTTTGGGATAATCTGAATGATGTTCTGGATGGGTGAGTAGGAGCGAGCTTCAGAGTGATAGTTTTGGGGGACCTGCATGGTTGGATAGGTGATCAAAAAGGGATGTATAACAGTGGTTTGGGGTGGCGGGAGAAAAATGAGAATGGTAGGAAGGTGTTGATTTCTGTAGAGGTACGGTATGTGTGTAAGTAATACTTTCTTTAAACACAGAGTATCCATAAGTATACTAGAGTTGGTGTAGGTAGAGGATGGTATGAGTGAGAGTATGATTGATTTAGTGTTGGTGAAGAAGGAGATGTGAAGTATGTGTGGATGTTAAATCATGTTATGGGGTTTAGGGATACGATTATCGGATCAATTATGTTGTTTCTATGTAAAATTAAGTTTAGTGGGGGCTTGGATGAGAAGGAGGTGATACGAAAGGAAGTAGGTAAAATTAAGAGTGAGAAGTTTAAGTGAGCAAGAGGATAAGTGATAAGTATGTAAGAGCACTCGCAAGTAAAACCGGTTGAATGTGAACAAGTGTTGATACTGAACAATCTGGGGGCAAATGAAAAGGAAGCAATTGTCTAGTAGTGCAAAGGAAGTAATGGTGGGATGTGCTAATGTCAGGAAATAAGAATGCTTCAACAGTGAATGGTGTAATGAGAGAGGTGATGAAAGCGGTAAAGGTAAAAAAAGAGCGTGGTTGAATGTAACTAAAAGCAAATGATGAAAATCAAAAGTTAAGATAAAATTAATTATAAGAGGAGGAAAAAAGAAATACTAAAGGTGTTATACGTAGGACCAAACAAGACCGTAAATGAACATTTTGGAGAAGGAGGATGAAGAGGACTTACAAGGGAAAGGAAGCTCTTCTGCAAAGAAGCGCGAAAGGTTAAGAATGAGAATAAGGGCAAGAATCTGCTTAGAAATATGAATAGGGATGGTGCCCTTTGTAACTGATGAAATGGATGTGAGAGGAGTGTGGAAAGAACACTTCGAAAATCTGCACAATATTAACAGTAGATGAGGTGTTAGGGAATGTGTGTGGGTTGAAGGCTGCAAGAAGGAACAGTATTTTGGAGATGAGGTTATTAGTAAGGAGGAGTAATGGGAAAAAGTAAAAAGTTAAAAGATGGTAAATCTGCAGTTATTAGATGAAATTACTGGATGAAATGATCAAGAACGGAGGCGAGATTTTGATGATTGGATTTGGAAGCCTGTGTAATAAACGTTTATAGAAGGGTAAGTTCCAAGGATTGGGAGGAGAGCCGTAATAGTCCCCCTTAATTATATAAGGTAAGGGAGAAAAGGGGAACTGTAGAAATGTATAGGGAATAAGTTTATTGAGTATTGTAAGGGATAGGTATATGCTGGTATTTTGAGTCGAAGAGTCGGCGTCGAGTGACTGAGTACTGATTGGTGAATGAACAAGTGCTTAGGAGTGGTAGAGGTGTGTGGGTCAAATCTTTTCATTTGAAGACAAATGAATTGAGAAAATAGGGAGAAGAAGAAATAAATTGGTATTTAGGTTTTTTGGATTGCAACCGGCGTATGATAGAGTTAAATAGGGAAGCTTTATTGCCATGGTGTTAGTGATATATGGGTGTTGGTGTAGGCTTCTGATGGAAATCAAAAGTATGTAGACGATATGAAGCGTGTGTAAGAATAAATGGTGGTAATGGTGAATTGGTTTAGATTAACAGCGGAGTAAAGACGGGTGTGTTATGTCCTCCTTGGTTATTCAATTCTGTATATGGATGGGGTTATGAATAAATTCGAGGTGGGGATTGGCAGGGAAAGGTGTTAGAAATGGTGGAGAATGGATGAGTGGGGGTACCCTACCTATTATATGCGGATGATTTGTTCTGTGTGCGAATCTGAAGATAAGTTTGAGAGGATTGGTAAAGAGAGATTTGGCAGGGTGTGTAAAGGAGGGCTTGAAAGTAAACGTGCGATAAAGAAGCGTAAGATTATGGTTTTGTGAGTGAGGACACTCCTCAGTGTGAAGTTATGTTAGATGGTTGAGCAGCTGGAACAAGTGTCTGAGTTTAATATTAGGGTATATGTGGATGAGAAGGGAACGGTGATGCAGAGTGTAGAAGGATAGTTGTGTAAGGCAGGAAGGTGGCTGGTGCAATTAAACCGTTGGTGAATGTAAAGGGACTAAGTCTTTGGTGTGCTAGGTTTTACATGAAGGGTATGTTGTAACCTGTGTTATTGGATATCTACGTGAGACTATGGTCTGGAATAAGAAGTATAGATTCTAAAGTTCAATGTGTTTCAATGGACAATCTTTAGGGTGTGCCAGGTTGAGAAGAAATTGCATTTAAGGATCATGAATATATTAAGAGAAGAAGTGTGGTGTGAAGATAAGGGGTAAATGAGAGAATAAATGAACATATGTTGAGATGGTTTGGTCATGTGAGAAGGATGAATGATAGTCGGTTGGTTAAGCAGATTATAGTTGTGGCGAGTGTGTTGGTAACCGACCGCCTGGGAAACCGAAGAAAAAGTGATTGAATCAGTAAACGAATGTTGAAGGAGAGAAATGTGACTTTGGTAGTGTGTTATGCAGAAAGGTGTATAACAGGAGTGAATGGCGGGAAATTGGGGAGGGGGTATGGTTGCGGCCCACAATGGCCCAGGGATGAACCCTTACTTTGACGATCTACCATAGTGAGGGTCATCGCGGTCCATAAAGCTTTAGGGTGGATTTTCCTGACTGCGATGGGTTCCACTAATTAATGTACTGAGGGGGCGGTAAGGTGGCTTTTCTTTTCGACTTGTGTCATGTTCTTCTACTGCTTTTCTTTTCCGATGCCCGTCGCGCACCTTACTCCCATTCTTGGGAAAATATAAGGAAGATGAAGAAGAAGAATATATATATATATATATATATATATATATATATATATATATATATAAAAAAAAATAAAAATAATATATATATATTTATATATATATATATACTATATATATATATAATATATAAATTATATAATATATTTATACTATATATATATATAATAATATATATATAATATATATATATATTATAATATATAATATATAATATATATATATATATAATATATATAATATATATATATATATATATATATATATATATATAATATTTATTGTAAGAGCGAGAGACCAGCTTTTACCTAAGCTATCTAATTGAGGTATTTTATTACCCCAAGATTATTACGATGTCAGTTAAACTTTCGTCCTAGCAACGGAGATATGACTTTGACTTGATTGCCATTCAGATGAATTCCCAATTTATTTATTTTATATCAACTTTCTAGCTCGTTTGACCTAATATCGGTGATCACCATGAAACTCTCTATATTCAAGCAAGCAACCAGTTTACTTATGTACTATAAAAATTTGCATATTATGAAAATAATGAATATCACTTTATGTAATAGAATCTTAGTGAGGATTATGAAATAGCTTCATAATTCAATGAATATCAAATATTGTTTAAATACAATAATTTTTTTTATAAATAATAAATCATTTATACATGGTCATATATATGTCCTTAAATCATTGAAATCAATAGGATCATAAATATATAAAAATATTTATATCCCAATTTATTAGGCAGAGATGATTAATATATTTGAATATATTAGTATCCCAATTGGTGGAAGGAATACCAATATATATAAAAATATATCTCTATCCCTTCGTGACTTAAATTTAATTGAGCGAGATGTTATAAGCTGCTAATTGGCGTTAGATCGGCGACGGATTGACCGGCGATACTGAATTGTAATTGGATCCTGTATTAACTGAGCTGGGCCGCAATTGGAGAAAAATTGGAATAAAAAATAAGCTGGACCCAGCCTTTGACACGCTTCTGGTTATTATTGTTGGGACTTCAACCTGTGATGATGATTATCGCTCAACAGCAGGATCGATTCCAAAAAATGGGATTGAGCCCCCAAACAAGATTCTAAATTAGGACGAAGTCCAAGGTTGGGAGCTGAAGCAATATGTCACATAGATTTTCAACATTACAACATATTTCCACCTCACTCCAACTTTCTACTTTCGCTGCCATCAGTTACCCAATGTTAATAGGCCCCAATTTACACAAATAACATCCAGTGAAAAGAATACTACAATCAATTTACAATATAGATAAATATAATAATATACCTTCCACTCAAAATTGCAATAGATGATAATTTATAATAATACAACTTGTTAGAATAGAAATTAATACCAGGTTAGTAACCAATGATGATGATTACCCAGTCAAGGTACCTTGATAAAAGTTGCCTGTACATCTTCTTTTATGAATTATGCTCCATCCCGTACATCGTCAGAACAATGCTCCACCCTCATACTTATCCAACCGAGATCACTCGGTTAATGTGCTCCATTCATCACCAAACTCTTCCCCCAACAAAAGGTGGCCCACCTTCTCTAAAACAATATCCACAGAAATTAAAGCTGTTAAATTTCGATTTAAAAGAATAAAATTCATACCCTAAGTTGTAATTTAGAAATATATTTAATATTGGCATAAATTGCTATTTTCTTTAAATTTGCAATCTTGTTCTTATTTTTAAAGGTGTTAAACGAAGAAGATTGGTTAATTGCTTGGGACCATATTCTTTCTAAACCAAATTCTTATATCTTGGCGTTCTGTGCGGGTCTCATTTCGCAACTGAGGCA
Source organism: Trachelipus rathkii (assembly GCA_015478945.1). NCBI lineage: Eukaryota > Metazoa > Arthropoda > Malacostraca > Isopoda > Trachelipodidae > Trachelipus > Trachelipus rathkii. The sequence continues at coordinate 38,196 of JABUQX010030396.1, forward strand.
AATTATCTTAAGGTGTTCTCAAAAAGAACTTTTATTGGTAAGTAGATTTTCAATATTTTTTCGGTGTCGTTTATTTATTTATAGTTTATTTTAGCGTAGTATATGAGGTGGGGTTGTTATTTGGATATTTGTAGAGTAGGTGATATTAGTAGTTTATGAGTTAGGGTATAGGTTTTATTGTTTTATTTTTAGGGTTATATTAGATTTTTTTTGTATATATTTTTAGCGTTTGGTTTTTTTTTTATATTATTACTGTAGAAGATTAAAAATCTTAATTATAGTAGGTATATGTATGATAGGTTTATTATATATTACTATTGGTATTATTTCTTTTATTATATATATATTTGTTGTTTTTGTTTGTTGTAATTATATATATATAAATATATATATATATATATTATTATAAATAATATAGGTATATAATATAATATATATAGTAGTATATATTATATTATTATACGTGTATAATATATTTATATATTATATATATTATATTTATATATCTATATGAGTAAGTGTTAGTATAGATTTTATCGCAGATATCTATATTACTAGAAGCATCTACCTTTCCCTCCAATACTGTGTTAAGCGCTGACTGCACCGGAAACAGAATAAGAAGGTAGTTGGGCTTTAGAATAATATGGTGAATGAAGTCAAAAGAAGCCAGCCTTAGTCGCCCAAACCTCTATACTTCTTATTTAGTAAAACTGAGTCGGCAGCCGCAAAATGCAGAGCCGGGGGAGTAGGGGGTAGTGGAGGGGGTGTTTTGAGCTTGGTTACGGACGCTGATGACACTAGAGCTTATTGCTGAATATTCGGCTAGTGGTATAGTGTTCTTCCCGCTGGCCAAGGTGGGTTTGCTCACGGCCTACGGTGTACGCTTTTTGGTTTTTTTGTTTGTGGGGGTTGGTTGTGGTTGTGTTTTTGTTTGGTTTTTGGGTGTGCCCGCTCTGGGTTGGGTTGCGTGTGTGGTGGGGGTTGTGGTTGTGAGGGTGGAAGGTATCACCAGAAACGTGTCGCGCTCATTGGGTCGTATTGGCATTGCTCTATTTGGAGTGCGTGTTCGGTTTTGGGTTTGTGAGGGGGTGTTTCGGTCTATCTGGCTGTGGGCTGTGCTGTGTTTTCTCCGGGCGTTTTTGCTCATGGTCCGTCTGCCTTTTGTGTGGCGATACTCTCATTTTTTTTTTTCTCATCCTCATCCATCAATTCGCTGAACTCGATCCACTTTCTTCAAGTCTCCCAGCCGGTCGCATTCCGACACGCTGGCCAGTTACATCCGCTTACCAACCGAACTATCATTCATTCTTTCCACATGCCAAACCATCTCAACAACTTTCATTTATTCTCTCATTTACCCCTTTCTGTCACACCACACAACTCTCGAATACGGTTCATTCCTCATTTTTAATCAATTTCTTCTCACACAGTTCTAACAAGCCCCTTAAGATTGTCCCATCTGAACACACACATTGAACTTAGATCTATACCTCTTATCCAGACCATAGTCTCACTACTATACATTAAACACAGGTAACATACCTACCCTCATGTAGACCCTAGCGCACTCAAGACTTATCTCATACATCGCACCAACGATTTAATTGCGACAGCCACCTTCCTGCATTCACAACTTTCCTACTACACTCTGCATCATCCGTTCCCTTTTCATCCAACAATACCCTAAATATTTAAACTCAGAAACTTGTTTCGCAGCTGCTCACATCTAACATAGACTTCAGCACTGGGAGTGTCCTCAACTCACAACATAACCTTACTCTTATCTACGTTTACTTTCAAAACCCCTCTTTTACACACCTCTGCAAAATCTCTCAACCAATTCCCTCCAAACTCTTCTTCAAGATTCGCAACACAGAACGAATCCATCGCTATATAACTAGTAGGTGCACCCTCCACTCATCTCATTCCTCCATCATTCTAACACCATTTCCTGCCATCCCACCTCGAATTCTTTCATAAACCCCTCCATATACAATGAACTACAACCAAGGAGGACAGGTAACACAATCCCTGTCTCTTGACTCCGGCTATTAATTCCTCAAAGCCAATAACCTCTATAATGTACACATTTTCTTACAAACACGCTTCACTATCGTCAACATATCTTTTGATTCGCATTGATTCATTCAGAAGCCTACCAGGAACACCATATATCACTGAACCAAGTCCTGCCATAAAGCTTTCCTTATTAACCACTACTACATCATACGCCTGTTGCAAATCATAAAACCTGATGATAGGGGTAGCAATGTTTTATCTTCTCTACCGTTTGGTTCTCATATCGTTCTCAAATCATTTGTTTATATAAGTAGCTAAACGCGTAAGGTATTTATTTATTATATTATATTATTATTTATTATATATATATATATTATATATATATATATATATTATGTATATTTATATATATATATATATTGAGATTATTATCGTTTAATCCCGATTATAGGTTGATCTATATAATATGTATATATATTATAGTATAATAATATAATATATTAATACTATATATATATAATATATATATAATATTGCATCTCTATCGCGTACTATAATAATACGCACCGTAAATAGCACATCCGGTCCAGATGCGCTCAAAAGAGCTTACAATGTAAATATATCTTTAAAGATGTAAATAATGTGGTTTTATGTCTTAGATATTAATTTTGAAACCTTTAGTTTAAGTCCATTAATTTTGTGATTTTTTTCCCCTGAGCACTATAAAATCGGGTAAATTTTAGCTTGCTAAGATTCATACAGGTCAAAATAATTGTACCACATTATTGGTACCAGATATAGTACTTAAAAAATAGTTCATAACCTTAATGCATTCGTTGGAGTCATTTCTGAGGCTAGAGTGATTAAATATGTTTTATTATAAATTGTAACATGGGGCAATTCGTCCAGGTTTAAAAATTTGCGTGGGGGCAATTCGGTCCAAATTGAAATCTTCATTAAATTAAATTTTTTAATACTCTTTTACAAAAGATGTCCGAAATATAATTTTTAATATAATTTTTACACTTTTACAGCAAGATACGGTAGAGATAAAGCTTTTCACCATCGGCTAATATTTGTACATGATTTTTTTAGCAGTGTAACAAAAGTAACACGGCAGGATACAAAGGAATACTCTCTGATGATATGTTGCAGAGCCAGCCGTTTTCGTTTTTGCATTGGTTTTTACGAAACGTAATATGCCTAAAAACGCTCGAGTTGCGTCGTTTTGTCAACAAGCGTTTGCGTGATTATGTCAGTGAGCGCAAATCGTAATGGAAATTCACCAAACGTAAAGAATTTCCTTAATTATGTGCAATACAAGTAAAAAAGAAATGCAACCTTAAAGAAATGATTACATTACAATTTCGTTTTTTCAAACAGCGCAAAATCGTTAAAAAAAACGCTCATCAAACGTAAAGAATCTCCCCTCAATTCTGTGTAATATAGAACAAAAGCAATTAAGGAAATTCCTTACCGTTCTTGGTGACATTTTTTACGATTTGCCGTTTGACAAAGAACACCGAACGCAAACTCGAACATTTTATTAGTTTTCAAAACCCAATTTCTTAAATAGATATTGTAATTACCATTAGTTAAAATTAGACGTAAACGCTGAAGTTCTTGCGTTCATTTTTGTCAACGCGTTTGCGTTCGTTTTTGTCAAACATCGCAAAATCGTAAAAAAAACTGCTCACCAAAACGTAAGAATTTCCTTAATTCTGTACTGTTGCTATTCATTTTTATTCTATATTAAGAATAAATCGCTATTATCCTATACCGTTCGGCCGAGCATTTTTTACGATTTTGCAGTTTGACAAAAACGAACGCAAACTTGAACATTTTATTACGTTTCAACCCAATTTCTTAAAATAATTTGTAATAGCCATCGATGTTTTAAAAAGAAAACTGCCTATCATAGTTTTATCAATAAAACACTTAATGCGGATCTTAGGGATGTGAAAATGAAGTGGACCCGAATTGCCCCCCCAAAAAAAAAATCGTGGGCCAATTGCCCACGATTACTTACTCGGACTTCTAACTAATCTATAATTATATAATACAAATACAATTATACTAAATTCTAACTCCTACATGATAACTTAAATACCAAAAAACGTCTCCATAAACTGAGCATTGTAATTTTGGAGGCCGAAATTGCCCATTTTAACGGTATATATATATATATAACATATATATTCAATATATATATATATATATATTTATTTTTAGTTAGGTAATCCTAACGGAGGGAGGGGGGTGAGTAGGTGAAATCCGTAAAGTTGTGGGTATTATATATGAGATTAATAAGAAAACGATTATATATTTATATATTTTGTAAAAATGTATTGTAAGAATAGTATCATTATTAATAAAAAAACATTATTTTAATTATATATTATTATATATATTATAGTAAGAGTATATATTAAAGGTTCGTTTATAGGTGGTGTAGTACCACACTATATTATTTGCGGTAAAAGTATTTCGTTATCTTATATAGTAGTGATTTGTAACCTATAGTAGTATGGATATATATATGATAGGATGGTTGGTTTGATTTTACAGAATATTATTTGTAATTTTTATAGTGATTTGTTCAATCGAGAGACTTATATACCAATTCGTCTATACCTTAAGAGAGCAGAAATATTACATAAAAATATGTTACACAAATCTCAAAACATGAAAATTGACGAGAAAATTATTTTGCCAAAGGGTTCACTACCAATCTTTGATATTGACACCGAAGACCTTAAAACGACGCTTAAATCGGTAAGAAATAAGATAGCTAGCTAACTAATGTTTAAGCTTTTTAAGAGTTAACTTTGAGATAGAGTATCTGCTCATTAAATTTCTTAGCTTAGAATCAACTTTTAACATGTTTTTTAATGTTCAAAAACAAGTTAAAAGTTTATTTTAACATGTTTTAACATTAAAAAACGTTAAAAGTTGATTTTTAACATGGTTTTTTAATGTTCATAATTTTCTTATTTAAGATTGTGCATACTTGAGAGTAGAGATATTAAAATAAATTTGGAGTTCTAAATACATAAGAATTAAGAGGGTTTAGTTAAAGAAGGATTGAATAAAGTAAATGACGGGGAAAATAAATTTCAATAGGTATATGTTATAATGATATTTCTGGAACGGACAATTAATGATAAGAATGATTAGAATATTCTTCTTCAAGTAAAAAATATATTAAATGGAAATACATCAATCTAGAATAGTATACCCTTGAAATGCGATAGCATAGTTAAAGGCAAAATGGCTTGAACGAATGAAAAATAAAGCATCTGATAAATGAGTGTTTGTCAGTTTAGTACTTCTTTACCGCGCACTTTTCCTTTCGAAATTTAGTTAAATTGGCTACTTTCAATCCCTGGTTAATATATTAAACATATTTGGTGTCCTAGTCATTAACTATAACTCCATTTCAATTTGTGTTGTAAATTTAAGAAATAGTTGCACCTCCCCTTAATAATTTTTTGAGTGACCATGGAGCCTTGTACTATCCTTTTTCAATAGTGTACCATTTTCAGTGGCGAGTGTGCTGTGAATCGACCGGCTGGGATACCGAAGAAAAGTTGATTGAGTCAGGAAAGGAATGCCTGGAGGAGAGGAATGTGAATTTGGCAGAGGCGAGAAGAAAGGTGCATAATAGGAGTGAATGCGGGGTTTTGGTGAGGGGTATGGTATAAATCACCTGGGCCAAGGAATGAACCTACATTGACGAGATGCCATAGTGAGGGTCCGTCGCAGTCCTATGAAGTCCTAGGGTGGATTTTTCTGACTGAGACGAGTTCTCACTTAAGGGTATAAAGGGGGCGGTAAGGTTGGGCCTTTTTACGACTTGCGTAATATTGTTCTACTACTTTTCTGTTTCCAGTGCATGTGACGCACCTTAACCCCAGTCTGGGGAAAGAAGGTGGGTGATGGCTATATTTAAAAAAAAAAAATACACCTCAGGGGCATAGCCCTATTCTAGGAGGGGAACTTGTCTAGGTAATTTCTACCTAGGATCCGGACTAGGGATCGAACCCGAGCCTTTGCCATATGCGACTCTGTCGCTCTACTGATTGAGCCACGGTAGCGGCAAGTTTTATGTATTTTCTCTGACAACTTTTAATGTATTAAAGGTAATATTTGTTAAGTATATATATATATAGTATATATATATATAATATATATATATAGTTATTATTATATATAATATATATAATTATATATATACTATATAAATAATTATGTAAGTGAATCTTATATATATGTTATATATATATATATATATATATAAGGCATCAAATTTCTCAAATAGCCACGCTAAAGATTACAACAATCGTCATAGTCTCGTAGATGATAATTTTAACATCAGTCAGCCAGACAACGCACGTTGCATTTATGATAAATCATCATTTATTAGGAGAGGTAAGTTTGCTTTGCGAATTTTTTTTTTTTTTAGTTGGAAGAATAATTTGCATTATTTGATAAGTATATGAATTAGTGATTTTTTTTTCTTGAAGCTATAATTATTTCCTTTTTTTCTCTCATACTAGTTTATAGGTAGAGATCAAACTGCATGTCTTACATAAAAATATTTTAGTACATCGAGATTTCTGTTGGCCACCAAAAACTTAAAACTCGGCTAAAATTGTAAAGATCTTGCGTTTTTATAATTCAATCGCTTTAACTTTTTTTGTGTGTGCAAAAGAAAACTATATGTAGTTTGCGGGCATAGTTATATTGGCAGATTAAAACTTCATTTAATTACTTTTTCCCAAAAGTATTGGTTGTTTGAAGCAAGTTTTATTATATATTTTCTCTGACAGCTTTTAATATGTTAAAGCTAAATTTGTTACTTTTCAATATCTATTAAAATTTTATAACCATTTAACAGGGCCAGTTGATGCAAGTCATCTTAGAGCAAAGGAAGATGAATGCTTGAAGAATATCCAGAGGGTAAGAAGGAAAATTATAAACCAAGTAATCATATGAAATTTATTAAATGGAGTTAAAGTACATGATGATGATTAAAATAAAAACTCCATCAATTTAGATTTTTAATATAATTTTTACATAAAGTATCTGAAAACTTTTATTTTTTTTGTAAACATTATACAAATATATTAATAAAAATGATGGCATCATCTTTTTTTTTTTTTTATATATAGTAACCTTAAAATAAGACTAGATATTTTTTTTAAGAAAGTTATTATAATTACAAAATTATCATCCGTAATTCAAAGGTCGGGTTCACACTGTGAAGATACGGTCTTTCTCGTAAGGTAAAACGATACGCGATAAATACCACTATCCGTGGTATCGTCCGTTTTCTATGTGAACAGACTTCATAATTATAGCTTTTAGTTTTTATTTTTCTTTCTAAGGCATTAGCTGTTTAGTTATACTGTATAAAGAGCGATCGCGTTGGGTGTGTGTGTGTGGATGTTGTGTGAGGGGGGGGATGTTGCGTGTGCTGGTGGATTGATAAATCGTGCAAATTTTTAAACGCTTATTTAGCAATAGTTATGAAATTTAAGTGATTTTTGTGTATTCTTATGAGAGATTGACAGATGAGAAAAACGTGAAAGTTTATTTTTTATAGACGTTTAACTAAAATATCAATTTACCATACCTTGGGATACTTTTAATTTTTTTTTTTCTAACATTCAGTTTAGTTAGTACGTTAGTACACGATCGCTTTGTGGTGGTGTTTGTGTGGTGTGTGTGTGTGTTGTGTGTGTGTGTGTGTGTGTGTGTGTGTGGTGTGTGGTGTGTTGTGTGTGGATTGAGTAACGTGAAGTTTTTAAACTATAGAGCTGTGTGCGTTGTTTGTGCGAGCGCTGATCGGATGACAGGTCGAAGTAGATGTGGGGGTGGGCGCGGCGGGGGTTTTCTATTGATTTGGCTAAACGTTCGCTGGCCTGCGTGCCTAATCACGAATCTGTGGGAATATGACCTCTCTAACTCTCAACCAAAATTTATTATTGTCTGAGACCCAGCTGCCAGGGATTCTTTTTCAAATACATTTAATATCCTAATAACTTTTTCTAAAATTTCCGTCTAAATGGTGGTGTCCTGTGCCTATATAAACCTTAAAACAAATAAACACGTTCTGTAAACGTCTCGAGAATCTTGTAATCTCCTAATTTCGATGTTCTGTGGCTAAAAAATCTTTCTCCCTACTAATATCATTATCTTGTGTTTCTGCTAATGCTCGCATTTAAAGATTTTCAAAATTTTTTTTGACTATCTTACTACTGCTCATGAGAGACTGTTACTTCTTCCATCCAAATGCTGAGATTCTATTTAGGGGATTTTTCACGTACCACACACTGAGTGGGTTGGGCTCCTCTCAACATGATGCAGGCGGGAGGAGCGCAAAAACATTCAGGTATTCTCAAGGGGCGATTGGAACAGTTAATTAGAACTACTACATATTCCAGATGTCCTAACCAATCTTGAATCGCTTGACTTAGTATTCACCCTATCTCTCGTTAATACACGACATTTTCTCCTATTTGTAACTCCTGAACTAATCTTGTAGCTCTTAATTATAACACCTCCGTTTTCTCCAGCAGCTCACCATGCCTAAACGTAATTTCTGACTTTAATTCGGGCTAAATGGGGGGAATTGCGTTGTTTTTGGCTAACTACTCTGATATGAATCCTGCTTTGACTCGGGGATGCCTCGGTCACCGCTGAAAAAGGTGAGGGTCGTATCACGCTGGGATGAGCAGGGTTCATTCCATCTTCAATAAATCTTTTTTCTCCTCAACAATCCATGTTCGATGAAGTCTTTGTTCTCGCGCCATTAAGGAGAGAGAAATTGGTATCGGCATGGAAAAACTCTCATTCTCCTATTTACTCTTACTATTTTCATTCTGCTCGGAATCGGTGCAGAGATACTATTCGACAGGCTAAGCGCAACTTTCACTAAAAGAAGGTGCGACAACCTGCTTGGTTCTCCTAAAGATAAATTCTGGCCCTTGCCAAAAATCTCTAACAACTTCTTGAAATCTGCCTTTCCCCTTATTCGGTTCTACGGTTTCTTGTTGCTAACTCTCTTCTGAAAAGCCAATCTCTTCGGCCTCCTTTTTTCATCTATTCTACCCTGGACGATTCTGCATCCCTCCTCCTACTCCTCCTCTCAGGTTTCCATGTCTTTAACTGTGTTACACTGATCGGTGTGCATGGATCGTGAAGATCTTATGAACGTCGGAAGGCTAGTGGCCCTGGATGGCATTCCCCCGTGTTTTTGAGGAGTGTGCTTCTGACTGGCG
>JABUQX010030397.1:0-5000 GCA_015478945.1 Trachelipus rathkii
TTTTATATATTGTAGTAGATCTATGATATATATATAGTATAGTAAAAAATATATATATACATACTACTATAGTACGATATTAGGTATATATCTGTATATATTATTATGTATATTATATAGTATGTAATATATATAGGTATATATTATATCGTATTATATATATACTAGTTATATAGTATTATATTTAAATATATATATATCATATGTTATATTATATTATTACTTATTATCTTAGTATTATTATGTATATTATATTATATAGTATATATACTTTTATATTATTATAATATATACTATTATATGTATGTTTGGGTATGGTAATATTGTATACTATATGATATGTATATTATATATGATATATATATTGTATATATACCGTATATATATGATTAGTATATAATTTATATATATATATATTATTATATACTATATATAGTATATCATATAGTAGTAATATATATTATATATGTATGTATATATATATAACTATATATATATATAGTAATATATATGTATATATAGTGTATATATTATTATATAGTATTCTTATATATAGTATATATATATATAGTATTATAGTATCTTATTATATAGTAGTATATTATCATGTATAGTATGATATATTATTATAATATATATTATAATATATATATATATATATATTAGTATGATATATATATATATATAATATATATATATATAGTATATATATATATATATATGTTAGTTTATATATAATATAATATATATGTATATATATATATATTTATTATATTAGTATTATATATATATACTTATATATAGTATAGTATTGATATATATATATATATATTATATACTATATATAAATTATATAGTAGTATAATTAGTATTATATATTATTATTCTTTATATATATTATATAGCTATTATATATATATATATATTATATATTATATATATATATATATATAGTATATTATATAGTATATAATATTAGTTAGTATAGTATATATATAGTATTATATATATATAGTTATACTATATAGTATATTTTATATATATAGATATATAGGATATATATATATATAGCTATATATTATTAGTATTACTATAGTATATTTCATTTGTATATATATTAGTAGTATATATCTATATATAATTATATATCATAAGTATTTATATATTATATACTATATAATATTTTGTATTTTATATATCTTATAGTAGTATATATATATATACTTATATATTATATAGTATATTACTATTATAGCTATATATAATATAGTATATCTATTATATAATATATTATGTATTATTAGTAATGATCGTACTTAGCCTGTACGTTACTCTACTATCCTCTCCCAGGAGGATTTTTTTCATCGCTGTCAGTCGCGCGAGGGTCTTGCTCCAGACATCTCTCTCCTGGACCACTCCTCTTCTTTTCAACCATCTCATTGTCTGGCAGCTGTGTGTGCATTTCTTTAAAGATCCTCCAACGATTCGATATTCCCTCCTATCTTTTCTTCGGTCCTACCCTCTCGGTCTTCTTTTCCTACGGTTTCATTCTCATCTCTTTTCGGCATCTCAGATCAGGCTGCAATTCTTTCCAAGTGTCCCCGCCATCTCAGTCTTACCACCATCCATCTTAGTAAATATATCTTCTTTCTCCTTAATCAGTGTTTCTCTGGTTTGATCTCGTCTGTTCTTATTCTGTCTCTTCTGCTTCTTCCAGTTCATTGCTCTCAGAGCCTCATTTCTGCCGCTTGTGATTCTACGCTGCCTCCCGTTCTCGTAGTGCTCCAGTTTCAGGCTCCATACCGGCAGCCTTCAAGATACCGAAATGTTGCCTTAATATATTGATACTCTCGCTTTCATGCAATGGGTACTCTTTATCTAAACTCTCACGCCGTGTGTGTGTATTGAATTCTAAACTATAAAATTATTTTAAAAAAGTTGTATTTATGGTCGCACTTATGTCAATATTTATGTAAGCGAAATTTTGACATAAGTACAAAGAAAATTGTATATAAAAAGCCTCTCTGCCTTGTTGAGATACTCCTCTTACACTCTCAGACTCATTCTCAATCCCTTGCTCATAAGAAGACTAGAACATCAAATTACAAGAAAACTCAAATCTCACAAAAAGGAAGGTAAACTTCAGGCTAAACAACAAGACTACAGGGTCTTCGATTTACGAAAAATTCAAAAAAGTAGATTTGAGCAAGTGGGGTAAACTTCAGGCGAAACCCAAGACTGCCTCGGAAGTTTACGAAGAAGTGCCTACATAAATTGGTAATTCCCGAGATAAACACCCAGCCACTCCTTCCTCAACAAGAAAAAGTTCTTCTCCAAAAGAATGAAGAAAAAGAAAATATCCAAATCAGAGAGCTCCAAGAAGAAGACTAGACCAACTACAAACACCCTTATTATCCGAAAATCTCTTTGTTTTCAACCCATTGCAAAATTTTGAATATAAATGTCAAATTTTACATCGCATAGAGACAAGTGACGCTCCTTCTGTTTATGCTAAGTTTCGTCGACTTGCAGAAGATAAATTAAAAATTACAAAAATTGAATAATCTTTTAAAACCAACCAATTCAACCTTCTAAATCTCGTTCCAAAAAGGCTCCAGGTGAATGACGCCCATGTGGCGATTTTAGAACATTAAATTAAATTCTCTAACAAAACCAGAATCGTGACAACGTTTTCCAAGATCTCCATATTATGTCTCATCCAGCTTTCAAAGATTCTCTTCGATAATAAATATGCGCCATTTTTGGCCCAATATGAATAAAGATATTCATATATGGACTCAATCTTGCCACCAATATCAAAATTCCAAGATTCATCGTCATACAAAGTAATGGATCTTTTTCATCATTTTAAATTAATTTTGGATTGTGGTCAGAAACCCATTTTGGTTTCCACTACGAACCTTCAGGCTCCTCTTCGAATTCTTAATGGTTCAGTGCCAACTAAAAAGAAACTCCTTTAATTAAGTAGAAATTCAAGGCGTCAAGTGCCACTCTCCAAGCAAACTTAGGTGCTATATATTCAATATAAATAGTTATGTATAACATTTTGTATTTTATATTTTCATGCATCCAAATATTTGTATGTATGCTCGTATCTACGGATATAATCAGATATGCTTATATATGAATGTACCTTTCATTTTATGTATAACATTTTGTATTTTGTATTTTCATGATACAAATATTTATATGTATGCTTATATATACGGATATAATCGGATATACTTATATTTGAATGACCTTTTTATTTAATGTATATATTATTTTTTTATTATTTTTACCTCATTTAAATGTTATGTATGTTTGCGCGCATTTTAGAATGCACCCAAATATGCATACATTTGAATTTTTTTTATTATTATTATGTATTTATAATATGTATTTATAATAAACTTCCACTCCTAAATTATAATTATTTTAAAAATTGTATTTATGCTCGTACATATGTCAATATTTATGTAAACAAAATTTTGAAATATGTACGAAGTAAATTGTATATAACAAGGTTTCTTGGCCTTGTTGGGATACACCTCTCATACTCTCACACTCACTTCTCATAAGATAACTCAAATCTCACAAAAAAAGGAAGTAAACTCCAGGCTAAGCAACAAGACTGCAGAGACTTTCAATTTAATAAAAAATTCAAAAAAGTAGATGTGAGTAGGGGTTGGGGTAAACTATGGCGAAGCCAAGATAGCCTCGAAAGTTTACGAAGGAGCGCCTTACTATATATATGTAAATATATTATTATATATATCTACTATATATATATATATTATATATATATATATTATATTATATATATATATTAATATATATATAATATATAAATATATTTATAATATATATATATAATATTATATATAGTATATATAATTTAATATATATATATTATTATATATATATAATACTGTTGTTATATATATAAATATATATATATATATATATATATTAGTAATACATATAAAGACAGGAAATAAAGTTTGACTGACTATTCCTTTATATTTATATATATATATATAGTTATATATATATATATATATATATATTATATTATATAATATTATATTATATAATATAATAAATATATATATATTTTATATATATATATATAATATATAGTATAATATTATAATATATTTATATATATAATATATTTATATATATATATATATTTTATAATTATATATATAATATTACTATATTTAAAATATATATATTTATATATACATATATGATATATATTTATAGTATATATAGTTATATATATATATTATATATATATAGTAATAATATATATATTATATTGCTATATATATATATATATATATAGGTAGTATATATTTATATATGTAATATATATATATATTATGTATATTATTATTCAGATAGAATATAGCAATATCTATGAATTTTGCCACAAAAGTAACAAATATGTCCGTCAAATTTCAGATTATGTTGGACAATTAAAACTAATATTAAGATCAAAATCATAAATTCAATTGGTGTTCATCTAGGAAGATATTTGCTCGAACCTTGAAAAATAGTGAAAAGATCATAGAGTTAGTTTTGCTAAATCCAAAGAGATCTTTGTTCGGCGTATGTCAATTTAAAATTCTTGTTTATTTCTTCATTTACTTCCTTTTAAAAATGACAAATATTCTAATCTAAAAAAAATACTCCATAGTGTCGTCTGCATAAAAAGCTAATTTGGTATAATTATAGATGACTTTAAATAGGAAAGAGATCCATAAAATTGACTCCTGAGGTAACAACCCCTTTGAAATATTTCCAGCCTCAGAGCAGTAGTTACTAATTTGAACAATAATAATGATAATAATAATAATAATAATAATAATAATAAATAATAATAATAACAATAATAATAATATAATAATAATAATAATAATAATTAATAATAATAATAATAATAATAATAATAATAATATAATAATTAATAATAATAATAATAATAATAA
>JABUQX010030397.1:12500-18672 GCA_015478945.1 Trachelipus rathkii
ATGGGCCCCCAGCAATCGGTGCCGCATCCACTGGTCCCCATGTGAACTCGTGGTTGAAAATACTCGAGCACAACTTTGCTCAGGAGGGGATAACCAGAGACCAAGAAAAAATAACTTGCGCCCTTGTACATATAAGCGCAGATGCAAACTCTTCAGCAAGAATAGCGCTAGAAGCAACCCCAGAGCTTTCTGAAACGACTTCTTACGATGAATTTAAGAAGATATTGCTTGAAAATTTAGCTCCTATGACATCGTTTCGCGTATGGGAGTTGTTTGAAGAATTGACAACAATGAAATGGGGTAAAAGTTCGACCCTAGCGACTTTTTGTCACAAGCTAAGAAGGCTGGTGATAGAGTTCTCTGAAGAACTCGAATTGAGATATGGTATAATAGTGAGTAAAGAGATGAGAAGAGTAATGTTATGGGGCAATACTTATATGAAGTTCACAGATGCAAAGACTAAAGAGAGAATGGCGAAGATTTTTACAAAAGAAAATACAGCTTCTGAATTAATAAGTAAACTTAGTGCAAAGAAGATAGATAATAGAAGAAGAGCTGATGATAAAATAAGCGCAATAGGAGATAATTTTGAGAGAGGGATAAAGAGAAATGAGAATAGATTTGACAATAGAGGTAGTAGACCACAATTTAGACCAGCAAGTTCAGCCGAAAGGTACAGAAAACCTGGCAATATATGGCCAAAAGATTATGACCGCAAATATAGAAGAGGCAATTACGATCCTCATTACAGTAGGGATCACAAGTATCCCAGAACCTACAATAATCCCGGTTCCTATAAGCATAGGAACAGCAGAGATAGAAGTAGTAGTAGGCAAAGGCAACGATTTAGAAGTACAAGCCCTATGCCAAGAAGACCGCAAACATGGTCAACTAACAATGAAGTAGGAGATGATACAACGCCCACGAGAGGGGTACGTTGGAATAAATTTAATAGATCAAGGAGGGGCAGCAGTTCCCCAAGTCCGAGATTCACTCCTGAAAAGGGATCAAACCAAAAAGCAAATCGCAATGAGTATAAGGTAAATAAAGTGTCAGATGCAGTAGTTTCTGAAGCAGGAACTCCCCCTATGCAGAATAGCAGAAAGCGAACGATTCTTTCCAAGGAAGAGCTACTACGAGACTCATATGAAGAACCGTCCAGTTCAGAAGTAGATTCGGACGAAGCAGAGTATATTAGAGGTAATGTACACAAGAGTTGTAAAATATTGGAAAGGGGTGAGACACCCAACCAAGGGAAAGGCGATCAGAAAATGGCAAGAAAGCTGACCCATCGTATAATAAGTGAAAGCGGATCCGACAGTGAAATGGTGGAGCTTATTAAAAAAGAGCAGTGTGCTAAGGTACAGAACAAGGCTTTTTTAGAAAAGGCAAGGCGTCGCGCATGTGCACCACGAGACGCGCCCCAAGAGTAGAAAACCTATTCAAGAAAGCACCACGCGGCAGGGTAGCTTCAAATATGGATGTTAAGACATCATTGCCGCACAAAGTGTGTAATATTAGCCACGCGGAGCAAAATAATCTTGCACCACACCGCACTAGAGTGGCCGCATATTATTTAAATTGTAGTATTTTAAGCAACAATGATAAGTTCTATCATAAAGAACGAGCTTTTATCGACACAGGGTCATCTTTAAATATACTTAGATACACACACTTTAACGATTTAAAAGATAGTTTTGATTTAAGTTACAAAGACATTAAAATAAATTTAGAAAGTATTACCCAGGGTGTAATACAGGTGTACGGAATCACTACACTTACACTAGAAATAGCTAATAAAACCTGTCAGTTTAGATTTGTAATAGTAGGAGATAACTGTGATTTCGAAGGTAACCTCATTTTAGGCTGTGATTTATTGTCACAGACCCCACTCATATTCGATTTTAAGGATAGAAAGTGCTATTTCAAGGAGGAAAGTAGCACAGGTTTAAAAGTAAATGTGAATAACCCGATACCTTTGATGGTAGATAAAAAGGTAAAACTATCCGCGAAAATGGTGGACAAGGAATGTTCCAACCAACGATCGAACATAATCTGCGAAAATAAGACATCAGGAACAACGGGGAATCGCTGGCAGCAACGGAAGAGGAATATAAGACGTCGTAGACCGAATAAGAGATCGGGCCGATGCCATAGTACTTATAACTATGCCCGTGCAGACCAATGGCGACGACAACCGAATCCTGTATGGCAGAGAGGCAGAAGATTTAACCAATATAATAATAGAAAGAACTGGCAGAGAAATAAAAGATATAAGCGCATAAATTATAGAAATAGGCGCAGAAATAGGCGCAAAAATAAAGGCTGGTACCAAAATAATAATAGGTACTCAAGAAACAGCCAAGATGATGCCGAGGACTGGTACGAAGATACCAGTAGAGGGAGATATAAAAGACCGCCTCAGACTCACATGGCTGATGTCTTTGAAGGTGACTTGTATTGTTATAAAGTATCCCGAACTCCGGAGCTATCTGTAATCCGTGAGGAAGAAGAATCAGACACCTTTGAAGAGGACTCTGAAAGCGATGTCCAGAGTGGCGACAACCGCACTCGTATGGAGTACGCGTTTGAATCGGCAAATATGATGCAGCGCACTGGCAAAAGTACAGATGAAGACTCATACACATCTTATGATGAGAATGAGCATAACAGTCAATCGTCTGATTCCGATTTAGAAAATAATTATAGTGAGAATGAGCACAGCGCTCACAAGTTAGATTATGAGGATTTTATTCCTCATCCATCTGATCAGACGATACAATTCGATCATGATGAAGAGAATTATGAATATAATTCTGAAGCAATTGAGCACGGTTATGATCAGAGCTCTGACCGTTGCAATAGTATTAAAAGGAATTTTGCCAGAAACCCCAACCATAGTTGGAAGAGAAAGTATTGGAGAAATCATAGAAGAGATTCTGAAAATAGAATATTGGTTGATGGTGACAATACAGTACGGTACCGCACCGCACCATCCAATGCTCAACGATACACACCGAATTCCCATAGATATTCCAATTGGTATAGAGATACTAAGGAAAGGCCGCCGAAGTACCTCAATTATTCCAAGACGAATGGAAAGAGAACCAGGAATGGTAAAGGGGCTAGAAGATGGAAGAGTGACGCAACCCGCACTGAAAACTCAGCCATTCAACACACTCAAGATGTGGAATGCTTACAAACAGGCAATCTGCACCCGCTAAGAGGCCAGTATGGCGGTACAAGGTCTGAAACTCAAATCACACAGCCTGTGTGTACGTCAATGGTACGTAAGACGTCTAATACCATAACACCAAACAGAGGTGAACTTAAGTGGAACCAAACTGGTATTGATACAGATGTGAACTTGGAATTGCGCAGCCAACAAGCATCAACTTCAACTACAAGTAAGAGAAACTTAGGAAATCGCCTCAAGTCACATCATAAGCATAGAAAGAAAAGATGTGCACCTGATACTACTTTGTGGAATGCCTGTGAGGAGGAGAGAGATAATTGGGTCCCAGAAGCTGACGATGATTGTCCGTCATCGCCTTCGACGGGAAAGAGCTTAAAGACCTCAACAGAAGTGACTGTAACCCATAACTCTCGAGTTCAAAGTGACACGAAGCAATTTATGTCAACAGCAGATAGTTAGAAAATTCCTCCCTCTACATCATGGTGTAGGATTTTTGTTTCAAATTCCAAAAAGTTTTTAAGTTACAGGATATTTTTTATAGGGGTGTCAAACTGAAAAATTCCATTTCCAGGTTCGAAATTGCAATTCAACTTTTAGGATCTTTCCAGGTTTTATTCACATTTTATAATAAATTACACTTTTCCTTTTCGCAAACACAACCCAAGCTCAGGCTCTTTCTCAATCATATAAATGTAGTCAGAGTCGGAGCCGGAGCAGGAGCCGGAGCCGGAGCCGGAGCCGGAGCCGGAACCAAATTATAAATTTTTTTAAAGAAATTGTTTTTGCAGGTAAAAATACTTCTGCAAAGCCGGAGCTAAACTTTTCTGAAATGGAAACGGAGTCGGAGTTAGAGCCGGAGCCGGAGCCGGAGCCGGAGCCGGAGCCGGAGCCGGAGCCGGAGCCGGAGCCGGAGCCGGAGCTTAAAAACAATATTTTATTAATTTTGCAGGTGAAAATAATTTTGCAAAGTTGGGGCTGAGCAATTTTGAAAAGGAGCGGAGTCAGAGTCAGAGCCGGAGCCGGAGTCGGAGCCGGAGCCAAAGTATAAATATTTAAAAAAAAAAAAATTGTTTTTGCAAGTAAAACTACTTCTACAAAGTCGGAGCTGAACTATTCTTTAATACAATCAGAGCTGAAGCCGGAGCCGGAGCTGGAAGCCGGCCGAGTAGAGTCGGAGCCGGAGCCGGAGCCCAAGTATAATTTTTTTTTTTTTATAAAGAAATTGTTTTTTGAAGGTAAAAATACTTCTGCAAAGTCGGAGCTGAAGCATTCTTGAAATGTGACGAAAGTCGGAGCTGAACCGGAGCTGGAAGCCGGAAAGCCGGAGTCGGACCTTAGGCCGGAGACGGATCCTGAAAAACAAATTTTTTCAAATATTTTTTTTTGCAGATGAAAAGTAATTCCTACAAAGTTGGAGCTGAACAATTTTGAAAAGGAGCCGGAGCCGGAGCCGGAGCCAGAGCCGGATAGCCGGAGCCGGAGCGGAGCCGGAGCGGAAAATTTAATTTTTTTTTAAAAGAAATTGTTTTTTGTAGATAAAAATACTTCTGGCAAAGTCGGAGCTTGAGCTATTCTGAAAGTGTAAACGAAGTCGGAGAAAAGAGCCGGGGCCGGAGTCGGAGGCCCAAGCCGGAGCGGATCTTGAAATCAAACTTTTTTTTTTTGCAACTAAATTTTTTTCGCCAGAGGAAAGTAATCTATCAAAGCTTGCAATGGGCATTTTTGAAAAGGGATGGAAAATCCGGAGCCGGAGCATGAGCCGGAAGCCGTGGCCGGAGCCAAGGCCGGGAGCTTGGAGCCGGAGCTGGGGGTAAAGTATAAATTTTCTTATCGAAATTTTTTTGTAGGTGAAAAAAATTTTGTAAAGTCAGAGCTGAACTATTCTGAAATGGAAACGAAGTCAGCTGGAGTCGAAGCCGGAGCCCGTAGAAGAGCTGAAGAACAATTTTTTTGGCAGTTGAAAGTAATTCTTTAAAGTTGGAGTTGAACAATTTTGAAAAAAAGCTGGAGCCGGACCCGGAATCGGAGCCGGAACCGGAGCCGGAGCCGGAGCCGGAGCTATAACCGGAGTTGGAGCCGGAGCCGGAGCCGGAGCATAAACTTTTTTAAGGTAATATTTTGGAAAGTAAAAATATTTCCGCAAAGTCGGAGCTCAACTATTTTGAAATAGATACAGAGTTGGTGCAGTGCTGTGCGGTGCGGTGCGGTGCGGTGCGTGCGGTGCGGTGCGGTGCGGTGCGGTGCGGTGCGGTGTGGTGCGGTGCGAATAAAAACTGTTACTGCAGCTTGTGGTTCGCTTATTTAGGTGAGGTGAGGTGCGTAATATCTTTTACTTTCTGGAAAAAAAGAAAAAAATCATTCAAAATCTTTATAGGCGTTTTTCTCAAAATTCACTTTTTTCCAATATCAGCTGACAAAAAAATTCGCTAAAAAAAAACGAGCCAGTCTATGGCGTTAAAAATTTCCAAGACATTTATATACATATAGGAGAAGATTCGTACGAAGTTTCATTCAGATTGAAAAGCGTGGGTTGGTTTCAGACAAGATTGAATTGATGACCTTGAAATTTTTTTTTGAAATTATGTAATTCAAATTGAATATTTGATGTTACCAATTTTATTTTTATAAAATTTCAAAGGCAAATGATTATATCTTTTGGACCACACTTTATTCTAGAACTTTCGTGAAAAAATTATTGAAATAATCTAAACGCGTTTAATAAAATGGTTTTCAGTTGAAACAGTAAAAATTCAGAACTTGACCACTCCCCCATCCATAAATCCCAAACCATTCAGTCTATTGAAACGAAATAAACAGAAATACATAGAGTAATAGTTCCCCAATAAATAAAAAGTTCTCATTTCACGATTGAAAGAAACTGTAATTTCGAGTACAGACTCCCCTTAAAGACCTCAACAGAAGTGACTGTAGCCCAAAACTCTCGAGTTCAAACTGACATGAAGCAACTTATGTCAT
>JABUQX010030398.1:0-35000 GCA_015478945.1 Trachelipus rathkii
CACCTGCACTTTAGCGTTACTTTCATGTTTATACAAAGGCTTTCATGAATGCATTTGTAAGCAAAACTTGTCAGTTGCCGAAAAAGATCAATTTGACCGTCGGAGAAGGCCCTCGATCCGTTGGGTTACTTTTCATGTTTTATAACAAACGTCTTCAGGAATGCATATTCGTAATTTATACAACCTAACAGTTAACCTAACTAATAAGCCTAATAGTTAATGAACACCTGTTTTATAGCATTCTCAGGTTACATTTTTAACCATTCTCTACCCAAGCCTGCCTTTTTTCTTAATTTTTTCGCTGCAGGATAAGGATTCTTTCGTGGTCGTTTTTTCATTAGGCCTAAAGGAGAGGGGTATGACGTCATTACAGCTGAAGAGCTCGAAGCCATAGCTCTAGGCGTAGAGTACACGTTTTCAACATCTGCTAAACGTTCCCAAATTTAATATCAAACTCTTAGGAAAATTAATTGTTCTTAATTTTTGCTTTATTATAGGCCATCCTGTGATAGGTTTCCTTCGCCAATTACGTACAAGATCAGAAACTAAGTCTACGATATTTGAACCTATAATGGGATCTCCATTTATTACAATCTGACCATCGGAATCCCAATTAATTTGACCTTTCAAAGTGTTATATAAAGCTATTCCTTTATTTTTTACACTGGAAGACTGCTTTCGAAAAAAGATTTAAAATCTTTAATAGTTTCAACTTCTTCTTCTTCAGTTTCATTTACAGATCTTGAGGCATTATAGTTGGTATATTTTTCTTTCAAATCTATTAACTTTTGTAATATCTCCTGATACTTTATTCTTTTATCGTGAATGTTCATATGTGAATTTAAAATTTGGGTAAGCTCGTTTTCGATATAGACATTTGTTCCAATTTAGGATCATATAACGTTGTAGGTTGATTGTTGTTGTGTTGCTGTTGTTGTTGTTGTTGCTTGTTGGTGTTGCTGCTGCATAGATTTTTGGTTATTAATTTTATTTTTTCGTAATCTGAAAAGGTATAATTCTTCTTCTTCATTATTATTTATTTATTATTATTATTTATTATTATTATTATATTATTATTATTATTATTAATTATTTTATTATTGTTATTATTTTATTACTTCATTATTATTATTATTAATTTTTTATTAGTTTTGACCGATAGTATTTTAGTATAAAAAGGGATGTTACAATGGTAAATAATAGAGGGAGAAAGGCTCTCCTGTCCTGTTATGAGTTTCATTTTTCTAAAAAATTCTTCCTTTGTGGTAATGCTTTACGCATCAGTCATCGCCCTGCTTTGTTTTTCGCGAAACAATTGTTTCTGAGGCTCTTTTATTAAAACATTTCCTTTTATAAGGTTTAAGACATATTTCACATACGAGTGCGGGTAAATGATGTACATTTTAGATGTTTACGTTTTTTAGTAGTAGTAGTAGTTTTCTTGTAGTTTTTTCACAAACTGGTAAATATTTTTCAATCAGCTTGCTCATTGTTATTCAGGATGTAAGACATTTCAGTTTCGTTAGCGTAAGTGTTTTGTGCGTAGCAGTACCTCTGTACGTGTTCTTAGGATGAAGATCACACAGTAAATAACCGTGTGGGATGGAAGTAACTTCTTTATATACCTTTAGAAACTCTTTACGTTGAGTAGGAAACATTTGAGTTGCTAATACATTGATCTGACTCACGTCTCTTCTTTGTCCGAACAAAATTAGGTATTGTGTATTTAAAGATACATCTCTCATATACTTATTCTGATGAAAGATATTTTGGGTTATAAAAAACACTGTGACATTTAAATGATGAGAGTAGACTGTGAAAGTTTCAGCTATATCCTCGTTCAGTTTATGCATCAAATCGTCAAGGATAATAATTTTGTGACCCTGTATATTTTCCAAAGACTTTACATCGTATATACCTTCATGAAATTGAATCACATCTTTATATTCGTTAAAAATAGATTGATAGATGCTGTAACACCAGATTATTTTCACGGGGAGTTGTTCGAATAGAACAGGGTGTTTTAGGAACTTTAGCAAAGCGTAGGTCTTACCCGATCCCGTTGGACCACATACGAGAGATGTACAGGGGGATCTAAACACGAATTTTTCTAAGGTGTTCATCATACCAATGCTTATTCAAAACTGTTAATAATACTATTTATTTGAACTTTATATATATATAATGCGTAAAGACACAAAATGGCGGGAAGGGTTAATGTTTCATGTTTAGGTTTGAAAATTTCTGAAAAAAAGGGTGGAGTTTGTTTTAGGGAGTTTAGTAATGTTTTGGGGGGGGGGGGTCGGGGGGGGGGGGGGGGTGGGGGGCGGGGGGGGGAGGGGCGGCGGGACCTGATCAGGTTAGAGAGGGACACACAGCGGCGGTCGGCGTGGGGTATGGCGGCGGCCGAGGGGCGGAGGATCGGGCGAAGAACGGGGCGATCCGGAAACGGTCGTATAACTTATGCTTGGGGTGTTACACGCTGTTAGGTTATAATTCAGCTGTCGTGAGACATTCTGCATCTTAGCGATTAGTATACTCTAGGTGTGTTTTCGTTGTGTGTGCAATATAATAATAATAATAATAAATAATATATATAATAATATACATAATTAATAATAATAATAATAATAATAATAATAATAATTTATAATAATTAAGGATGTTAATATAATCAATAATAATAATAATAATAATAATAATAATAATAATAATAATAATAATAATAATAATAATAATAATAATAATAATAATAATAATAATAATAATAATAATATTTTATTGCAGTTCTTGTTTTCGTGATACCTGTTAAGAATCTTCAGAATGTCCCAGTTGAATATATTCAATGCCGGAAAAATGCGCAACCTTATGAAATTGTTTGCAGTAAGTCTTGTTATTATTTTTATTTTTATTTTAAAAAATATTTATTTTTATTTTAAAAACTTTAGTGTTTTATTTTTTCTGAAAATTTTTTAATAATTAGTTTTTCTTAAAAATTTGTTTTTCTTAAAAATTGTTTTTCTTAAAAATTTGTTTTTCTTAAAAATTTGTTTTTCTTAAAAATTTGTTTTTCTTAAAAATTTGTTTTTCTTAATAATTAGTTTTTCTTAAAAATTTGTTTTTCTTAAAAATTTGTTTTTCTTAAAAATTTATTTTGAAAAATTTTTTAATAATTTGTTTTTCTTAAAAAATTTATTTCTATTGTAAGTGTTTTATTTATTTTGAAAACATGGAACTTATATATTATTTATGGTGTAATTTATTATTACAGTTTCGCCCTTTCTGCTATATCTCCGGAGCTAGTGGGTTTAACAGAGGAGGAGGAGGGGGTGGAGGGTTCAACAACAACAACAACAACAACAACAACAACAACAACAACAACAACAACAACAACAACAACAACAACAACAACAACAACAACAACAACAACAACAACAACAACAACGATCCTTCATCAGATAATAATGGTGAACCCAGAGAAGCTGAACCACCCCGTGAAGATCGTAAAATTGTACAGGCTAAACGTGGTCTTCAAAATCGTGATGCTAAGAAAAGAGTTACATGGGTCAACGATACCTGTGCAGGAACCAGCGGAGTGAACGATCACAGAGATACACCTATGGATGTTGATCCTTATGATGGCCCAGATGATGGGGTAAGTGTAATTTACGAAATTCTTTTAAATACATACTGTTTGAATTACTAATTAAAGTAAATGCTATAGATAATCTTGTAACTGTAATTATTTAAAACAATAAGAAAATGATAGAATCAGTTAAGTTAGGTTAAGATAGGTCTTATGTTATTACTAGTATATTTATGATTGATTCTCTTTACAGAAGAATAACAAAAGAAAACGTGATGATGATGATGCAGATGATGATGACGATGATGAAGATTTTACAGCTGAATTATTAGAAATTACAACGACTGCAGTCTCTAGAAATTCAGGGGTCATTGATACTCATCGATACAGAATCAGGGTCAATGAAGAAAATGTATTCAACCGAGGTCTCGATATTGAGGATGCTTTCAGAAGGGTTATTCGTGCTATTGTTGAACATCTAAAAAAGGAAGTGAACTATGGAGAATACAAAGCAAGATTTTGGTTTACTTTCAATGATGGTGCTCGCAACGAATTCCACGTCAACCTTGCTCATAAAGATGTAAAAGATAATGATGATTTGGTATCAACCCTGTGCACCCGTCTGGAGAGAGCCTTTCAGTCTGGAGATAAAGCTACGTTCAGCGATTTCATCGTCGAAGTCCAGGTATTACATAACCCTGAAGGGAGTGGACCTCTATTCCCTGATCAAGTTAATTTTATCCACCCTGATCTTATCTCACGTCATTATGCGCAATTAGGTATGATAGGAGGATAATGCAGTTGGTTGTGGCTTTCAAGCTATAGCTGCCTGATGTAAAAGTTGATAACGAAAGAAAAAGATAAGGGTTAATGTTAAAATTGAATCACTATAGTAAAATTGGCACGGGAAATAGCCGCAATTTTTTTTTTTTCAAAGTTGGCAAAGTTTTTTTTTTAAAAATTATTTCGGGGGGGCTGGGGAAAGACCCTTTGACTGTTGATAAATTTGCTATAATAGAACGGGTCTTAAATGTAGGATATTTGTCTACAGAAACGATAAAAATGAAAAGCTACATGTGTTTTATAACCAAGTGGATAATGACAGAGATAAAGATTTGTATATAATTGGATGGGATGCTGTCAACTCATTATTATTACCCTCTCCCTAACGATAAAATCAAATTAACAATAGGTAGTGTGAATCCTAACAATATAAAGGGTGAAATTTTTTGTAGACAATGTTACAGTTTTGTAACAAATATGGCTTTGCATCTAAACCAGGAATGTGAATATTATAAATGTAAACAGTGTCTCACATATGAATGTGGAGGGAGGGCTGAAGATAATAATACTCCTTTAAAGTATTGCCCTGAATGTAATCGTCACTTTTATAATGAAGAATGTCTTAAGAACCATAGAAAAAACGACAAATGGGTATGTAAGAAAATAAAAATTTGTGAGCTGTGTGATACAACGAAAATTGCTGATAATAAAGGACAATTGAGACATGACTGTGTGAACATACGTTGTCTCGTTTGCGAAGAGAGGTATAACCCTGATAAAGGGGCTCATAAATGTTTCATGAAAACATTGAAAAAGAAAGAAAAGGACTGGCAGGAAAATAAAAATGTTTATACATTTTATTACGATGTGGAAACGTATAACCACAACGAAACAGATAAAGGTGATGGCCGATCAGTTGTTGACATGGTACCGTACTTACTTGTGAGCATGCTGGTCTGTTATAAGTGCAGCGATAAAGAATTAAGAAATGAACAGTGCGAGAAATGTGGAACTAAACGTCAGGAAATCTTCCATTTGGATTTGAATGCTGAAAATGATACAGACAAGTGTCCAGTCGATAAATTCAATAAATTATTTATTCAGTTTTTCAAAAACATGTTAAATAACTCACAAATGTTTTACCTTCAACATGGAGAGGAAATGTCGAACAACTTCAATCGTGTTTTCAGTAAATTATTAGCAAGACCCGGTGCTAGTGTTATTTCTAGTAACCCTGTAAAAACGAGGTACAAAGACATCACTATGGACAGCTCAGTAAAAATATAACATTGAAAGACACTCTCATGTATACTGCCCTGTTGCTTTGAGAAGCTACCCAAAATAGTATGGGCTTAAGGTGATGTAGCTAAAGGGTTCTTCCCGTACAGATTTTCTTACTCGGATAATGTAAATTTGTTGGACAGATAACCTGCTAGAGAATTATTTTGAAACTGCACCGCATGGAAGAGTCAGAAAAACCGAGAATTTACCGAGTTGGTTTAAGCTCGTTCGAAAATAAGAGAGTAGACATAAAAAGTGAATGCACTATATTGATGTGCAGGATGTTGATATTTTACGTCAAAGTTTTGAAAAATTTCGAAAGATGTTCATTTATATGTTCCAAATTGATTGTTTAACGGAATGGTTGTACAATTTGCTTCATTATGGTTTTAGAGTCTTTAAAATCATTAATGAAGATGATTTACTGGTGCTCATATTAGTCGAACGGAGAGAAAAATTATTCGTACGAAGTTATTCGTTGGATAGCATTATGGAGAAGTTATACTGGGCCAAAGGATTAACCCATGCCCGGAATGGCGGCGAACGAGTGTTTAAACTTAAGAATAAACACGTACATCCTGACGGTTACACTGAGGTTCCTGTTGTTGATATACACCTATTGACGGAGATGCCTTTGTAGCCCTCAGACAGCTTAAGTAGACAACCAGCTGAAACCCAGGAATGAACAGAGATGAGAAGGCATGGAAAAGGCCTGGCAGTCTGCACCGGTGCATAGACCAGTGGAATAAGAAAACGCCATAGCACGTACTTGTTCCCACGGATGTATTTGGCAATGCGGCATCAGAGCGTGAGGATGGCAAGCATTGAACATAGAGGTGTCTTCCGTCTCGACAGGTATAGGAATAACTATGTGCAGCGAAGAAGCATACAAAAGAGCGGCTTTGAGTTGTGAGGGTGTGGAGAAATAGCGAATGGAAAAAAAGGGAACGAGGAGTTGCATGGTGAGTATACTCCACGCTGACCCTGACGAAGAGGAGGAGGATACGGAACTTTTGAGACCGTATGCTAATAGAATAGGCAACGATGTCGCCAATAATAGACTTATTATAGGCGACGCATTGTACGGAGGTCGTACAGAACCCTTTGTATATTACTTCCCTCCCACAGGCGGTGATACCAAAATTTGTTACTTAGATTTCACATCGTTGTACCCCTGGGTACAAAAATCTCAAGAGTTCCCTACAGGCATCCCTGAGAAACTTGTTGGAAGTGAAATCCCTAGCTTTCCTGAATACATAGCGAAACATGCACGAGAAATATTTCGGGGTAGCTTACGTTAGGCATTTTACCTCCTCAAAACTTATACATTCCTGTTTTACCGGGGAGGTATAAAGAAAGACTAATATTTACTCTATGTCGAACGTGCGCTAAAGAAGGATACGAAGGATTGTGCACTCACACTGATAAGTCAACGAGAGATTAAGGGTGTTTATACAACACCCGAACTAAAATTGGCTGTTGAAAAAGGCTACAAGATTACCAAGATCTTTGAAATCTGGAAATTCACACTAAGTTCTTTTCGGATGACAACGTGTGAAAGCCTTCCTGAAATGGAAAACTGAGGCTTCAGGGTACCGCTTAATGTATCACCGGTACTCAACCCAATTGATCCTGAACTCGGACATGATATTCATATTTACGAGGGCTTATTTTGAAGAGTAATATTTTGTAAATGCTGTTCAAACTATGATATAAGGCTAATATCTAAGAGTGCATAAATCCTAGGTTTCTCAGTATATTCATATGAAGTTTATGTTAATTTAATTCTCTTGTGGGAAAAATGCTGGATACGTGCGTGACACCTGTATATCTGAGTATCATCAATTTGATCACAGTTGACGTCAGAGGTCTTGGGACATGGCAAAGCATAGCGATTTATGAGAATATTTATAGAAAATGTACAAAAATGGACATATAAATACATATAGTTTCTAGTCGATTATGTACACTTAGCTTATAACGCAATATAACACTAGTACTAAAGTCTTGTAACAATTACTTATAGACTATCTGCAGCGTTTCAACTTAACAGCTCATCACTGCAAGATTGATCAAACTATATATTACTATAGGCACTTCATGAGATAATAACTTGGTCTAAAGGGTTTCATTATATTGCGACACAGTATTTCTGTATACATATTACTATATATATCTGCATATAAGCCTTAATAAAAGATTGATGCTCGTACTCCGTAAAACAGTGAATAGGATATTTCTTGGTGATATCTAAGTATATAGATACTATAATACCTTATCTCAGTTATGAAATTCTTCGGTGCTGGTATATTACAGGCTGACAGATTTGTTTGCACTGCCCTAAATCTTTCGCTGTTCGCTTATACAAACCTGAACTGGTAGCCATCGTCATACTCTGAAGCTAAGGAGATAACATATGAGTTAAAATTATGAGTAGTTATATGAATATTATAATTAATTTTGGACGGTATGCTGAATAAATAGTGTTAGATATATCGAATGTCTAGATTTTGAGATTGCTAGTGTGACGAATAATCGAAGTTGAATGATTCTGGTCGATTACTCGAGCTTCTCGAAGAGATTTGCATAGTGATTAGTATAGCTCTCTTCATCTCCCAATACGACTGATATGAGAAATGTTAGCGACACACTCCTAATATTTCACCATCTAAGATTGAGAAGAAGAAAGAGAAAGAAGAGACTCTTTTCACCTGTGCCTCTATTTCAGAATATGGTTATTTCAATTCATAGAAAGAAACTCTATAAAGCTATTTTTCGTTTGGAGAGAATATAGGGAAAGTATATATAACATAGTATCTCCTTCGTATGATTATATGTTTGAGTGAGCTCTATAATCATGTACAGAAAGCCGGTCGATTCTTGAAGATAAGTAAATTAAACTTCTCTAGCTCTCTCAGTATATTATAAAAGTGAATTACTTAAGAAGCTTTGATGTGAATGATCGTTTCAACACGTGTTGGGCTATTATTTATTCAACCACTGCTCACAGATATCTTTCATATCCTCTATTGATAGGAATACGTATACGAGGGATCCTCTCGAATTCTCTATGCTCTAACTTTTCCTTATTTATTCATAAATTTATTACTAAAACAAATAAACATCCAAATCTTCAGTACATTTTTAGAATCTTACATGCCTGTGTTAGTATGTGATATATTATATACGTAGGGTACTGATTTTTTATTTTTCTTATAACTCATAAATTTCTTATTAATAATGCAATAATCTAACTTGTTATTCGTCGCTTTACCCAAGCTTCCTCTGTTAGTCATACATAATCCAAATTGCATATAGCCTTATCAATCAAACTTTCAGTATTATTTCAACGGACAGAAATTTAGCAAAAACTCAATATTTTAAATATAATTTATAAAAACAAAAAGCCACTTTCGTTCTCATATTTTTATAGGAATAAATAGAAGAAATAGAAGATTTATTATTGTAAATAATTTATATTCTATATAATATTTTATATATTTATATATATATATAATATATATATAATATATATATATATTAATATATTATTATATTATATTATTATATTATTAATATTATATTTTATATATTAATATATTAATTTATCTATATATATATTATATATATATATATATTTTATATATTAATTATTTTATATTATAATATGTATATATATATTAATTAATATATACTATAATATATATAAAGTTTACAGTTGAGAAAGAACATAATAGTCAAATTCATTTTCTAGATATCACAATAATAAAAGCTGAAACAAGAATATCGAAATTCAAATTACATTCAATGGTTTTCAAACTTTAGATATATAACCTTATGAAGAAATAATAGAAGGAATAGGCTGAGAGGAAAAAAATGCTATTGCTTTATCCTTGAACCTCTTTTGAGTAGGGGTTTTATTAACACTATATAAGGTGAGGTATAAACCAATATTAATAATTTACCTACCCTTAAAAGGATACTTAAATATGAATAATAATAATGATATCACTTATAGTGTTTTAAAATAATAATAATTATAATTTAATTAATTAATTTTTATTCATTAACATAGTAATAATATTTAATAATAAATGGTTATATTCTCCTCGTTATGAATAATAATATGTGGGATAAATTAGAATAATAATTATATATAGTATATACCATGGAATATTGTCTTCGAGAGCCTAATGATACTAATTATAAATAGGAAAATGTTTCTTTTGTGTCTTAGTCACATGTGTTGTAAACTGAATAATTCTTTGTTTCTTTAAACGCTCGTAAATTTTGTAAACCTGCCAAATTAAAAAACCTTAATTAGTTTAAAACAAAATGTATTAGTTCTTGTCAATAGCTTTGTACTATAGCAATATCTTATCACAAATTTCCCACGGCAATGATTTTTACCGTAATAAATTTTTTAAACTGCCAATTTAAAAACCTAATTAGTTTAAACACAAAATGTATTAGTTTCTTTGTCAATAGCTTTTGTCTTTAGCAATAAATTTATCAAAATCTCCCACGGCAATTGTTGTGGGATTATTTTTTTACGTCCATAAAATTTTAAAACCTGATCAGGTGAAGTGAAGGCTTCAATACAAAAGGAATCAAATCTCCCCTTCTTACAAAAAGTCGTAAATTTTTACATCTGTCAGCTTGATGTGAGGGTTCAATACAAAGGAATTAAATCTCCCTTTCTTACAAAAAGTCATAAATTTACATCTGTCAGCTTTGATGTGAGGGTTCAATTTACAAGGGACTTTAAATCTTTTCTCTTTCTCTGGTTCAACCCTTCTACAACCCTCCTCCCCTCTCTCTCTCCCTCTTCTCTTCTCCCCTCTATCTCCCTCTCTCATTCTCTCCCTCTCTTTGCCCCCTCATTATATATATATAGGCACATTGTAAATGCCTGCGATTGAACAGTGAAGATGTCGTGCTGCTGCTGCTGCCTGCTCTAGCGGAACCGGCGCGAAAGACGCCGCACTAGGAAACATTACTAGGCGTTGCGCAGCGAATATAAAGTTACGTATTCGAATAAAATATAAATATAATAAATAATATATATATATAATAAATATATAAATATATAATAAATAAATATATATAAATATAATTAATAATATATACCCTATATATATAAATATAATATATAATATATAAATTTATATATATATTATATTTATTATATATATATATATATAATATACGCGGGGTGCGGGGCGGGGGTGCGGGGCGTGTTGCGGGTGAGTGTACGTCGTGCGCTGTTATTCTCGTCTTGCATGAACCGGATTCTCGTAAGCATCTTAGGTATTCTCTAAGCAATTACATAAGTATATATATATATATATATATATATATATATATTTATATATATATATATATATATATTATATATTTATATATATATATATATATATATATTCTCAAACCTCACAAGCGCCTCCGTGTAGGGTCATCCTCCTGTCGTTTGACAATGCTTCTCCACAGGGACCCTCTCCTCGTAACAGTCGATGTTCTCCACCTGATACCAGCGTCCATCCTCTCTCGCCACAGCCGCCGGCCACTCCATCCTTCCATCTTTTCCTTGGTCGTCCCGCGGTCTTCTACCTGCAGGCTGCCATGCATAAAATCTTGCCGGGTATCTATCTTTCATCCATCCTTCTGATGTGTCCATACCATCTCAGTTTTTGTCTCTCGATCAAATCCTCCACCGCCTCGACCACCCACTCCTCTCTGATCTCAGTATTCCTTCTTCTCTCTCTTCTGGTTACCCCCACTATCAACCTCAACACCCTCATTCTCCGCGCCACGATCTGACTCTATGTTCTGGTTGTAAGTGTCCACGACTCCGACCCAAATAAAAGTTACCGGTCTTCAGAATCGTGGTATGAATGGTATGTTCGTTGGGTCCTAAGCTAACATGACGAGTACGAGTTCCTCATTTCTAAATTATGAAATATATAATATTTTGCTTCTGATTTATTCTATAACTAATGTAAACTTTATTTCTTTTGCATTTTTTATTTTGTTTAATAATTTATATGAGTATATATGTTCCCTATATATATATTCCAGTATATCCTACATTTAAAGTTAGTCATTCACAACTCATAATAAATCTTGATAAACATTGAAATATGGCCTCATGTGATGCAAGTAATATTTTGTACGCTAAATAGTGAATTGCTTTCGTGATATAACCACTAAGTAAAACATTAGGTTTGTAGTATTATATATATAAAATAATATAAAATTATAAAATTAATAAAACAACCATATTATAGCCTATATATACTCTTAATAGCAATTATTTGAAGTGGACTTAAGAGAGTTTAGAAAAAGGAATAAAAACCGAATGGAAGGCTTGAGGTAATTCCAAAGAACAGATGTTGAGCTGAAAGAAAGTTTTATCCACTAAATAAGTAGATGTAAGTCTATTTGAGTTTTCACGTTATTATAGATAAATCATGCGACATACATAAGTAACTACTCAGTTAAAAAAAAGGAAAGGTAAAACCAGTATTGAAAAGTAAGGGACATTCCCAACATTAAATGAATTTAAATGCTATTGATATTACAGAGTTCCAGGTCCAGTTCCTGGATCCTGGAATACACAAAGCCACCCGATTTCTCAGAAAAGTCTGAAGGTGTTACATGAAATTCAATCCTCAACTTTACTCTACCTCAGCGCTCTCTCACGAGTCCCTGGAACAATCGTGTGTAGGTGACTACCTTTACCTCTAGAATGTGAGTAGAATTTCTCTCGGGACTTGCAAGGATAGCGTGGATGAGACTAGGAATATCATCGGGCTTCCGCGCAATACATTATGTCCCGCTCAACTGTTAACACCTATATATGATGATATATATAGAACTAACAATATAGTCTCGTCGCTAATATATATATAATATATATAATATATATTAATATATATATATATATATATATATATAATATTATATTAATATATATATATATATATATAATATATTATATATATATATATATATTATATATATATAATATATATATATTATAATATTATATATATTATTATATATATATTATTAATATATAATATATATATATATATATATATAACTATATAATATATATATATATATATATATATAGATATATTTATTATATATATTTAATATATATATAATATATATTAATATATATATATATTATATATATATATATCGTGATATAATATGTGAATAATTACTTATCTTCTGATATTATCCGTCTATTCGAATAGAAATTTCTAGGAATGTACGGTTCGAGAAATTGATCAAATAGCGATTTAAGCACAATTATTTCGTATCAAAGGTTAACGAGGGTAGAGGTGAATGAATACAAAAAGTCACTTTGAAGGTAGTTACATAAATAACATAACTTTACAGTGATAAGGTAGACAATTTATAAACTTTATTATTATTTAAAGTTGTTAATATATAATATGTTAATATAAAGGATTTGATAATAATTAAAAAATTAACTTATCCATCCCTGCTTTTAATATATAATATTTATATACATAGACCTGTTATTTTAACCATCCATCGACCCTCTCAACAATTTTCATATATAACCTATAAACAAAATATTAATTTGATTTTCAATTCCTACTAATTTATAAGTTCTTTAATAAAAATCATTATAATAAATATGATTATATGATTACATATAATACTAAAAGATTATCAGTAATAGGATAATAAATTAATAAAAAAATATTTATAATATAAACTTGATATTATAGCTAGCAAAAATCTAAATCAGAAGTGATACAGTGAAATAATTTTTATATCATTATTTCTTATTTTTGCTTTGTCATATCTCCTAATAGTTTAGTTCTTTACGCTCCTTTAAAATTATAAAAAGATGCATTTTCTAGTTATATTAAAAAATGAAGTAAATATAGATATGTGGACCGTGAGTTAATTCTTTAGCCGCTTAAGTGTGCTGATAATCGCCAAGCATCTTCAGAGAGCTTTTCAACCACCTGAAGATCGATAATGTCGCAAAAATAATCCGAATCTGTTGATTATTATAAATGTGGCTTTCTTAGTGAAATAGAGAAAAATAGATCTCTCTTATGGCCTGACAGAAGCAATGAAGAAAATTTTTAGAGGTGTTATCCTATGTAGCGGTGTAACGAGAAAATAAAAGTATATCGCTCACTTGGAAATGGACAACATCTATGAAACTTTGATGTTATGTGCGGCTAAGGTAACAACTGGTACATATTTCTTAAGATGCATAAGCGGACTACGATTTCAAATAGAATTAAAATAATATAGGAAAGATTTGTTAACAGTCACAAAATGGATAAAACTATCACAAATTGGCGAAACAAGGTGGTGGAAAGTAATTTTTAAAGCATTTGTGAAGGCTTTTGAGGAACTTGAATGATATCAAGTTTAAACTTTCTTCAAAAAATTCAGATCACCCTGAAGAATTTATACGGCACAATTATGCTATAAGTTATAATACATGTTACTTCAACTTTTTTCTCCTACACTCTTCCATTATATGCTACATTGAAATTTATATATCCTTTTTAATTTAATGTGTAACAGCATTAATCATAATAGCTGCTCTTAATATTATTAATAATGTGGTTTGTTTTGAATGATTTTCAAGTATAATCATCGATGAAATATAAAATATATTTAATAAAACATATTTTTGTGAGATTGTAACAGAACTTCTGCTTTTCTGTTAAGGAAGAAATGAGAATCCCTCATTTTGTAGGAGAATAATATGATATATATAAATACAGAATAAAGAATTATAAGGCAATATCTTTTGTAATACTCGGTTGAGTCTTATTAGACAGTCTTAATATAATAAGACTAGAATAATAACTCTCCCTCATACTTTCTATACTCCGTTGATATCACATCCATCCTCGCGACGGTGACGTTGGATGCACTATATTCTTTTATTATATTATGAAGTATATTACAACTTGACATATGCTACGAGAGTTAGAACCCACTTACTCAATACCCACCACTGTCAGATCATACTCACCTAGTATCACTAAGTGGGTTGCTACTTGTGTACCTTAACCATATACAGAATTTTGTATGTGAGCATTGAAAATTACCAATATGTATGGTGTGCGACTCTACTTTTTTCAGCTACCTTTCTTTTGTGGTAACACCTACCATCCATAATTGTGTTTTTTCACTGTCATGCTTTATATAATCTATTCCTTCTTTTATATATCGTCAGTTCTGCGTAATCTTATAGAGTTTTACTGATATATAATTTATGGTAAGTGAGTATTTTATCGCTTTTTACATTTTGTTATTGTTCTCCTTATTATTATTATTCTATATCACCATACCCTCTCACAGAGAACTTTAACCAGTATCTTAGGACCACGATGATGAGATGGTGGTTAACAGTGTAGTTACAACAATATATATACCTGATGAATTCACTTGTACAGTATTGGTGGTAAAGGTGATTATAGTAAACTCTTTGTAGTATGAGGTACACTGCTGTTATGAGTAATATAAATATGATATTATATAAGCATAATGTGATTTGAATAATAAGTTAATGTGTACATTTAACCTACTTAATAGGTATATAAGGTAGCATATTTTTATTCACCCTCCAATTATATATATATATAATAATTCATTTTAATTCAATTTCTATTTATATAAAATATATTAGAATTATTATATATATTTTTAATATTAATTATACTCATACCGTGATATATTAACTTATGTTATAATTTAAAATAAATGAAGATGGTTATTTAACGCTCGATGAGGAAATTGAAATTAATTTTTATATGAATTAATTATGGCTTAAGTGATATACATATATAAATTAATAAAGGTATAGTATCTAATATTATCCCTATTATCCTTTAATAATGATATATCAGGAGATATCTATATTTATACTCTCTATTCTCTCAATCTCCTACGCTTAATGAGCTGCAATAACTAAGTAGTTACAAGTAGAGGCCGAGTCTAATAGTCCCTCTTTTTGCAAGTTTCTTTTACTTCTTTTGTATTATTTCTAGTTCATATATAAACGTGATATCGTAGTTAATTATGTTAATTACGAATTTTGAAATAAACTTTGGTTATTCCGATAGCGTCACATTCTGTAATTTCCCAAAAGTTGTTACACTGTGGATTTTCTAGTCATTATACAACACGACTAACTCGAACGTGAACTCAAGGTGATATGCTCCATTATAGAAGGAACTTCATAAATACTATTACTTTTCCACTCTACAGGTAGAGTAGAATACATGATAGAGAGAATAGCTTATCATACTCAATACCAACGAGCATTTAGGAATGTATAACCTGTGAAGTTGCACGTAACTGAGAGATATTAATTTCAGATATATAAGAGTTAAACATTATAAAGAGATGAATCAGGCATGATGAATATATCTCTATGCACAGAGAAAATATCTCTTTTGTGTGTATGTGTTTAAATTATGTTATGATAATAGTGTTTATATGAAATATGTGTATATGTGATTTTATTATCTCTAATTAATGTGAAGATCATAGGCTCTCTATATATAGGTAATAGTTCCACCGACAGATGTGCTGGAAATAAGAAAGTTAATAATACACAAGAGAGGGTCTTGAGAGTTAAACTAGTATACTTACATATAGATAGTAATTATCATTGCTAAGACACAAGGGCCTTCTATATTATAAATAAAAATACTAGAAGTAGAAAATCAGATATGAAGCAGGTGAGTATAATTACATACATTAGCACATATAAAGTTCGTTAAAGCCATTGAAATACCATTCTTGTTACTAAGAGAGAGCTTTGTATGTGTATTTACAGTATATTAATTCCAATTTAATATCATGCTAGACAACAAAGCGCTTCTTAGTTATATCTGCGCGATATGATGATAGTTCAGGTTATTTGTGGCGTGAGAGTGATGAGACGCAGAGTAGTATTGAGAGGATCGCGTCGTCGAGACTTGTCGCTCGCTCAAGTACGAGAGGATTTATGTGGTAAAGTGATGTTAGGAGAGAAGAGTAGGGTAGCTAGATTGCTGCAATAGTTGAGTGTGTCATTGTTGTGAGTGAGGATAGGTGGTTATGTTAGATGGTGTGAAACTGGAACAAGTATCGTCGAAGCTATAATTGTATTTGGATATAAATGTTGGATGAAAATGATACACGGATGATGCAGATGATTGTAGTTAGGAAAGTATAGTTTGAATGGCTAGGGTAAAGGTGGCTGTTGCCAATTAAATCGTTGGTGGAATCTTAAAAGGACTAAGTCTGTGGTTGCTTCTATGGGATCT
This sequence comes from Trachelipus rathkii, assembly GCA_015478945.1. Classification (NCBI taxonomy): domain Eukaryota; kingdom Metazoa; phylum Arthropoda; class Malacostraca; order Isopoda; family Trachelipodidae; genus Trachelipus; species Trachelipus rathkii. The sequence goes on from JABUQX010030398.1 coordinate 16,984, forward strand.
TATTGCAATATAAGAGGGTGAATGTAGTTTGTTTACCTCTGTGTAATTTATAGTAGTGAGACTATGATTGATCTATGGGTATATAGATGTTAATAGATCTAAAGTAGATTATATCAATGTGTTCCAGATGGATACAATCTTTTAAGGGGCGTTTTAGGCAGAGCTGGGCTCGGCTATATTAATTTTTTACGAGGTCTCTGTCATCGCTATTCGTGCTTTGCCACTGAAACTATTAGCGCGTTCGGCTATCCTGTACATGCATTATTTTTTAGTAAACAACCTCTCATGTGCGGTTATTAACTTAAGCGGCTTATTATCGGCTTATCTTACGGCTATATTAGATTACTCCGTAATATGAATTACTCAAAGTAAACTTTTGTGACGCTATTAAATTATATTTATGAGTATAACGAAAGCATGGCCTTAATACATTTTATAATCTCTATATTTAATAAATGATAGTATAAAACAGATTATATTTATAATTTTTTTATTTAAATTTATTAATTAAAAATAAAATAGTTAATATAAAATGAGAATAAAAAGCTAAAGGTCCTCTTCCTCATCCATGTCCTCCTGGCTTAAATACTAATTATCCTTGCAGAGGTTTCCATATTTATCCTTTTTAAGGAAAAGAAGGGTCTCACTTTCTAACTCTTTCTTACTCATTCTCAATCATAACGTTTTTCTATTTCTTTCTTTTATGATCATCGCACCCGCGCTGAATGCACCTTACTCCACAGCTTGAATTTAGCTTAATACTTATGCTGTATATAATTTTGTAGCGTATCTATGATCTCCATCTCAATCACAATATATATCAATTCTTCCAAAATTATGGGGTTAGCACATAATTTTCATTTTTTATATATAATGTAAATAAAGACCAAAATAGCCCTCTGGATTGCTCTATCCTCCCGCTAAATGTATAGGTTGGTTGAAAACTGGGAAACGAGGCGATCGGAATCTTTTTGAAGACTGTGTTCACTCATCATTACCTCACGTTATGGATCTTTATCGTATATTAAGTGGCATACTTATGACAAAATTTCCATATGAAATATACACTAAGATCTGTTAGGACACTTGCCTCTCCTCGTGTCTGTTACATTTATCTATATTGAATATACGATTTTACTGAATAGGATGTGTGTTGGATATGTGTGCGTTTTTTGCTCTCTTCATTGTTCCTAAGCGCGAAATGGCCTATAGACTTGACTCTCGCCTCACAAATACAAGGTTACAAATCCCTGCTCTTGTTTCTCAGTTAGGTGTATTGATATGATGAAGGAGACGAGTACACGCCCTAATACTTTTCTGAGGGACATTCATCATAAGTCACCCGATTCTCCTACGCACCATGCTCGATAGGGTTAGACCGAATGAACTTTTCTGTGGTCTCCCTTTATGTGCTGAAATGGTGTGCGTGTTGAAGGCAGTATGTACCAGTGAAGAGCAGGAATCACCTATTCTTCTGAATATGATTGTCGGCTCTGAAATCTTTATTGATAGCACTGAGATAGTTGTGTCCTCTGGTATCTATGTTAGAGTCCTATGCTTTATGCAAAAGTTACATTGTTGCACTATATATTATCCCTACTATCTCCTCTCAAGCGCCCTGGTCTCATCAAAAGCCGCACGTTGGTGATTTTTAGAAAAAACAGGTAGTGGGTGCTCTCATGTAATGCCATTTTTCTCTATGAGACAATAATCAAGACTAGCGACACAGGGCTGCCCATGTGTACCTCGCCTGTAGACTTCGTTCTGGATACTTTTGAGTGGAAAAATTAAAAAATTAATGCTGCTTAAGTTATCGTTAAGTGGTGAATTTAGATATTTTTTAATTAATATATACGGGAGCACTGTATTCGAATGATTTAATACTGTATTGTGTAATAGGTGCAATAGATCAAGAGTGAGCGTATGTACAGATAATGGATTCTCATCTTGAATTAGGAGTTACTTCTTGGCAGTTTATGAGTAGATTTTGGATTAGTATATGATAGAAACGCGTATTTATCATGTAAGCGTGTTCTTGGCGGTAAGGAAAAAGACTTGTACTCATGAATTGTATATGAGGATTTATGTAGATGGTATTTTGGATACATGTTGATATAGAGAGGTTTGGAGAACTACCATATATGGTATAAGAAAGGTATATAGAGCACTTGTATGAGAGTGTTCTTGCCTTAGTCGGTACGAACGGAAAATAAAGGTGGATTAAATAATTTAGTTAACAAAAATATTGTTTACTAAGTAGCGATATGAGTGTTGGGCAAGCAAAGAGTTCTAAGTGGACAAGGTACTAGAACTAGGTATATAATATGGAGGGGGTTTGATTTGGAGGTGATATATTAATAAATATAAAGTGAATTTGATATTCATCATCTCAGATAATATCAAATAGCTCTCTATATTAAGGGAGCGAATTGGGTACTTTTCATTAAAAGTTTATTTATATTTACCATCGACGTAAATCCCGGACTCTCTTATTTCTACTGTGAAGTAGGGGTAGAGCCTCTGTGAGGGCTGCTTGATGGAGGTGGTGTTTATGGCATCCATTTGGTTTTCGGACCCTTAAAACATCCAGAGGGACCATCACACTATCTATACGGGAGTTCCCATATGCAGAGTGAGAATATGTCGTTTTAATAGTTAAATATTCTAGATAACGCTTGTATATAGAACTATGAACTTGGGTCGTAAATATAATCTGCCATATGACTTGACAATTTCATTCTCGCTGCTTAATAACTTCTATATTTGGTAAGTAAGACTAAAATTACTACTTTATTTATCACAGGAGTCTTAACGCTCTTGTTTCTTGTGTGTGTGGCGACTCCTTTTTTCTGTAAAATATGACTCGCACCATGGGGCCTTTTTGTTACTGAATATATAGTTTCCACAGGGCCTGGATTTTAGCTCTATGGTTACTTCAGTCCTAAAATTGTTGGCTCCCCTCGTTGTTCTCTTCGCGGCCTTTGTATATTGCGACGTCGCATGTGTTAGTCGCCAACAGAATTGAGTGTAAGGAGCAATGAAACAATAAAGATGTGGAATTCAAATATGAATATGTACTAATTATTATTTATGTTTATAATTTCTTATCGGAAATAGCATTATCTAATAGGTATTTGTTAATTAGTCTTCTCATTACTTTCAAATATCTTTATATTATAAGATAATATATTGTGTCGCCAATTATAGCTCATACTCGTTATATTCCTGCGAATTCTAAGATACATAGCTCAGCTAAACTTGGTGTTTCTTGTGGTGCGGATCTGTATCTTTGGTGTGTTTACCTCTCAGCCCTCTGCAGTGATGCTCCCTGAGATGCATCACATCTCTAGTCAGTATCTCACAGGCTACATTTCCAAGCCTAGCGCCATCACAACGCGAAATCTTAAAAGAAAGTGGGCGTTGGTTGAGAAATTTTTCTGCGCTAAAAGGTGAATGTGGGTTTTACAACCCACATTAGAAGGGAATGGCGAGGTTGGGTAGAGAGAAATAAAATCTAAGGGAAAAAGGAACAGTTAACCTATACCTAAGGCGCAATTCCTTGGAAGGTGGTGCCTGGGTGAGGGGAGGGGGTTGGAGAAGAGGAGGGGAGAAGGAAAAACAGAATAAGGGGGGAGGGTGGTGCGAGCGCGGGACAGATGTGGTGGAAGAAAGTTACCACAAAGGAGGTCATGAGTTACAGTACTACAGAGAATTTCTGGCACAGCAAGGACCTCTATTAAAAAAACAGAAGAAAAACAGATGAAAGCAGGGAAATTCCACATAACAGAATATGCTGGAAGAAGTTGTTATCTCATCTCATAGAGTAGTGCTTTTTGTGTTCTCCTCAGTTTTATTCTCTATTTATTTCATTGCCGATCCTAATCCCAATGGCCTTTCTTTTTTAGTACTTACGATTGTGATGCGATTGGGCGATGCGAGAGATAAATCTCTGCGCCATTGCCTCCCGGTTTGTAATACCCTATAGTAGAGAAGATAGGGAGCGCCAATGTCGGATCCGAATATACTATATTATATTATATATGATTATATTATATAATATATATTATATTATTATATATATATATATTATAAAAATAATATAGTAATATATATATATAATATAAAGAAGAGTAATATGCCTTGGTCCTTTGATATATATATATTTAATATCTGGATTATTGACTCTACCTATAAGGTCAGTTGAAGGCTGTCCACGTGTTATTATTAGTGACTGCCATTGTCCGTTAGTGATCGGTCTCATTACTCCATAACTGGATAGTCATAAATTATCTAATGATGAATCTCTTGTGATTGTTTCATCACTATTAAGTATAACTGCTGAGTTTGCTCATTCTCTAAAGACAATTAATAATTATATTATCTCTTTAATTTATTTTCATAGTGTTTGAATTAAATTAATACTTTTTAATCAGCTTTTTCACTCAGTGTTTCTCATTCACAATGAGATTATATTAGTAGTACATTTCATATACGAGTCAAAATATTATTATATTATTAACAAAAATTTTATAATCTTTTGTAGTGTGTCTTAAACCAATATACCATTCATTCTTCTTCCTGGACCGCCAAAGTTGCATGTTTATCCTTTGATTTTGGTTGACTTCTGCTCTCCGCTTGACTGTCATTCCCATAAGACACGTTAATTTAGATAAGGACACAAGCGCATCCCATAACTTGTGCCTGGTCGCTTATTGTGGCTCACCTTCTTTTCATTTAGCTCAAGTGATGGAAGAGGGGGACCAATTTAACCTGTTTTGTTTATCATGATCAGATGATCTTCCCACTTTTGTCTATCTCTAGCTTTTCAATTATCTCAAACGCTTTCTTGTTCTCGATATAGAGGATTTGATGATAAACTCTGTGAGAAATATATGATGTGCTTAATGTGCTCTCCTCTTCGAATCGATATATGGTTACTATCTGGAGCTTATAATATGTTCTCTTTGCCCAGTTTGTGAATCAACATATGAATATAATTTACTGATACTGACATCCCGTTTACAAAATAGATGAATAATAGTAAAAATTTGATAATTCATCATAATAATTTTAATATTTTAATAACAGAAAAGTGATTTTTTAGACAATCTTTGTTGAGAAACGCTAAGTCGCTCATCGTACTAGTGTAGATATACCTGAATTATATAAAATAATTGTGTAGTATCTTATATATATAAATTTCTTTATTATAAATAAATATCTAAGTGTCTACTGATTTTTTTATTTGCGCATCCTTGGTTATAGAAGGGTACCTTGTTCTTGCCTCTCGTCTGGATTACATGAACATATTTTTGCTAGGAAATGCTCTTATATCTCGCATGAATAAACCATCTGACTTCTGCATGCTGAGATCACTCTTTTCCCTTGCACATGGGCGACGCGCGTACTTGTCTTAAGGTGTCAAAATGCCCCCAATCCTTAATAAATGTCTGAGTATATAGGCGCAGTTATGAAGGAGAGGAGGTCATATAGTGCATTACTTGTTTAAGGATAATGGGATAAATACAAACTATTTATAATTATCAAATTTATGAGTGTTCTGTTATTGTTTACTTTTTAATGTTTTTTAAAGATATCAAAAGACTTTTTATATTAATTACATACAAAATATAATACATTTTTCATTAGGGACTTAATTATACTTGCAAATTAAACGCTAGTTGTGTTGATTTCTAACTAAATTATTTTAATTATATAAAAATTATATATTTAACTTACATGCTTGTAATGCTGCTTGAGGGTTGGTGACCTTGTCTGGGTGCTGTAGGAAAGCCCTTTCTTCCTCTTGCGGCAGGATTTTAACATTCTATGGAACTATATCTTAACCAGTGTATTGAATCTTCCAAAGATGTGACACCGTGACATCCCCATCAACTTTTCTCATCAGTTACTTCTCTCAAAAATTATGTTTATTAAGAATGTAAGAAACTGAACGGGGATAATAGAAGTTTCTTCCACCTTTTGTTGAAAGATATGACTTTGGTGAGATATTACAATATATTTAGTTATAACAATTCATGAAAATTTTGCATATTAAACAAAGATTATCTCTACCTCAGGATTTTATTAAAGTATTGTATCAAAGTATTATGTTTGGTTTTAGTTATTAGTCTGTGTGCTCGTTACGCTATATGCTTCTTATGTGCTACTTTGTCTGTTGATTATCTGTTTTATAGTTTGGCATCGTGGCGATTTTCTTGAGACCTTCCAAAGATGTGTAGCGCAAATGATATTTTTCGCATAATTTCACTCTTTTGACGGCATCTCTCTGTTGTTGCCCTCTCTCTTGACCCTCTATATGGTTTCAGATCCCTCGATTCGGTTACTCACGGTTAGACAATTCTAGTGATATATATCTCAGTGACTCATGATCAGTGAGAGATACTTTTCTTTAGGCTAGATGCATGTCTCATGATTTTCATATTTAATAATTGTGTTGAGATCGCTGCTTCTCCTCATTAGACTGTAACTTACTAGGCATAGCGGGTTTTCGCTGAACTGTCTCTTCGGATACAACCTACTGATTGTCATAGTCATCAAATCATTTCCTATTTGATATACGGTGATATAATATATAAATAATAATATTATGTGTGTTTGATGTCTGCTTTTCTGTATAATATAATATCATTTAAAATTAGTAGAAATATAAACTCTTTGGGATAAATTTCTTATAAATTAATGTATTGTAAGTATACTCTAGTTCTCTTTCATTTTTTTTTTTGTATTAGGTTATGTCACCGCGGATAATATATTAATTTCACTCAATGCTTAACATTATAAAAGCCTATCCCATATCAAACTCGATAAATCTGTAAAATAAGATAAAATATGTAGTATACCAGTGTTATAGCTATAAGTATATTTTTCTGGCGCTTAAAGGTAAATGTGGGTTCTTACTAATACCACATTAGATTAAAACAGGTAGGTTGGATAAGAAATAATAAATTAAATAAAATACCATACTACATAATGACTACTTATACCTATAACTGACTAATATTTCTTTGAGTATAGTAGTATATTTTAAAGATGAGTTATAAATAAAGATATGAGAAGAAACGAATGAAGGCGGATTCTACAGAAACAGATGTTGAGTATGTGATATAGAATAAGATTTTTTATCCATCTAAAAGATAGTAGAATGAAGTCTTGTAATGATTCATACAGTACTCACGAGAATTCATGCGTATAATAATAAGGCCCTTAGTAATAGAAACAGAATAGGTGATAAACAGTATTAAGAATAGGGTAAATATTGATTCCTAATACTTATCAGTATGATGCTCATAGTCGAATAAGATAAGAATACTGATATACTCACAAGTGAGATAGTTACTATTGAATAGTTTGACTCACATGATAATTACCACAAATTCATTGCTCGTAACAACCAATAAGTAGCCTATTTAAGTTACTACGATATTGTTGATGTAAGATAATATGGTCAGTATTTCAGAAGAGTAAATAATAATATATGTCTTTCCCGTTGGTAATATTTTGTACTTAGTAAGTTAGTATATATTTCGTACTATAACTACTAATCAGTAAATATAGTTAAGTTGAGGATAAATAGATTATTAGACTTAAAGTTAGGTTTAATGTCCCAAGTACATTACGATCATATATTAAATACTACTAATTATTTAAAATATATAATAAATATAAATGACTAGAAGTGAACTCGCTGGACTGGAAAAATTTGTTCAAAACTGCGTGTTTAAAACAGGTTGCACTTTTCTTCTTTTAGCTTTTGACACATCTTATTCGTATTAGTATAGAACTAAGACTGAAAATAAATATTATTACACACTTATCACTACAATGTCACGCCTTTTTCATACCAATATAAAACCCGTTTTTGAAAGTGACTTGTCATCAGGGATACTATGTCTAGAGAACGGAGTTTATATACTATAATTATATATATATATATTAATATGTTAATTTATTCACTCTTAATTAAATTTTAAATATATAATTCACATTAAGCCTAAACGATTAGTACTCGACGGAAAATTGGTCTCAGTGCGTCTTTGGACTTGTTCCGACTATTATTTATAAAAAAAATTTCGGTATACGACTTACGGCTATAGAGATATTTGATAAGTTGCGGTCAGTGTAAAGCCGTATTAGCTCGATAATCGTTTGTAGGCATGTCCAGCTATGAGTTTTAGTATATATTATAATATATAAATAAAATAATTATATATGTGAGAAGAATTGAAAAATAATTGATAGGAATGAATTTATATTAGAGAGTTGATTATTATGTTTGGTGTGAAGAGAAAAGGATGGTAAATGAAAAGAATAAATTAGTACAGTGATTGTAAGATGGTATTGGTCAATTAGTGGAAAGGTATATATTTATATAATTTATTTATATATATAATAAATGAATGGTAATATAATTCGGCGGTATAGAGGCATTAGTTTTAGTTTTGTGTGAGTGTGTATTGGTAATCGACTCGTTTGGAATACTCCAGTAAAGAAAAAGTGGATTGAGTCAGTAAAGTAATATAATAATATTTTGAAAAATATAAAGGAATGTGAGTGTGGCAGGAGTTAGAGTGAAGAAAGGTGTACATCAACAGTATGTGATATGGCGGGGTTTTGTGGAGGGGGTATGGTTGTGTTCACATTGGATCAAGGGTTATATTATGACCTTTACAGTTTGACAGATAATCTCATAGTTGAGGGTCCATCGCAGTCTCGTGTAGTCATAGTGTAGAGATACTAATTTTCTTGAGGCCTCTATTTAAGATGGAGAATATAGTAGCTGGGTGCATCTTGGATGATAACGCGATTGAGATTTCTTATATACGACTTCTGTGTTACATGTATATTTTTTATACTTTTCTCTGTCCTGTGTGATCTATCTATGCCAACTTTACCTTCATGTCTTGGAGAAAAATATGTAAGCGATCGATGATTCGATAAATTGAATTTGTTTTTATTTGCCTGGACCCTAGTATTTGGCTTTATTTATATTCGAGCTATTTACCTTTCTATAACAGTAAAATTATCTTTTTCTTCTTTCCCCTTCTCTCTCTCTCTCTCTCTTCTCTTCTCTCTCTTCTCTCTCCCTCTCATTCTTCTCCACTGCTCTCTCTCCTCATCTCTTCTCTCTCTCTCTCCTCTCTCTCGTCTTCTCTCTCTCTTTCTCTCTTCTCTCTCTCTCTCTCTCGTCTCTCTCTCTTCTCTCATCTCTTTTTCCTTTTTCCCTCCCTTCTCTCCACTCTCTCTCTCTTCTCTCTCTCTCTCTTCTTCTCTCTCTCTCTCTCTCGTCTCTCTCTCTTCTCTCCTCGTTCTCTCTCTCTCTCTCTCCTCTCTCTCTTCTTTACTTCGTCAATTCTGCTCAAGATATTCTGGTTTATGTCATTTTGAAACTATTAGGTAGAAAGGTTGTTGTTTTTTTGTTTTGCAATTATTCGAGAGAACATTAGTTTTTTTTGTTTGTGTGTTGATTGTTCTGGTGGTTGTTGTTTTGTTGTTTGTTGGTTTAATTGGATAAAGTTTTTTTTTTTAAAATGCAAATGTTAATGTATTTTTTTTTTTCAATCATTTTTTATATACAAGGTTTTTTTTATATTGATATAGGCTGTCAGGTGAGTTGAGGCGACTCATCCGAAAGATGTTAGTAGAAAATATTTAATTTGAAATAATAAAATAAAAATAATTATTAATAGTATAATTAATTAATAATATATATAATATATAATAATAAAAATTCATAATATGCCGGATCTTGATCTAGATATTAAAATTTTAAAAATAGAAGCCGGATAGGAAATAATAATTATAATAAAACGTATATAAAGATTAAAAATAATGAAATAATAATGATAAATATTTATGCTATTCAATAATGATAATAATTAATGATAATTAATAATAATAATAATATTATTAATAATAATAATTAATAATAATAAAGATATAATAAAATAAAAATTAATATATATAAATAAAAAAATAATTAAAAATAATGGTGAGAAAATAATAAAAATAATAAATTAATTAATAAATATAATAATATAAATAAATAATAATAATATAATGAATAAAATATAATGAAATAATATAATAATAATAATGAAATAATATAAAACATTTCACTCTTTTGTTGTTTATAGGCAAAAATAATAAATAAAAAATTTCTATTAATATATAATATATATTAATCAGAAAAAATAATTCTTTTTATTAATAATTATTTAAGAAAATATTAACAATAATACCAATATTTTTAATACTCAATAATTATGATATACTAATCTAATAATAAAAAAGATAAAAATTAATAATTAATAATTAACAACCAATTCGATTAAATATACGAATAGAGATAAGAATAAAATATTTCTAAAATCAATAATAACAATTGAAAATAAAATAATAAATGAATAAATAATAATGAATATATATAAATAATATATAATAAGAATAAAGTACATAAAGGAGAAGGAAAGACAAGAAGAAGAAAGATAGAGATATAACGAAGAAATGAAGAAAAGAAGAAGATAGAAAAAGATGAAAAGATAAAATAGAAGAAGAGAAACGGAGATAGACAAAATATTAAGAAGAAGAATAATAATGAAAGATAGAGGTGAAATAGTAGAAGAAGAAGGATGGAGAAAGAAGATAGTAAAAAAAGAGAAGAAGAAAAGAAGAAAAAGAAGAGATAGAGAATGAGTTAGTGGCGGAGTGTGTTAGTTTGATAAGATGTAGAAAAAGAAGAAGAAGAAGAAGTAAGAAGATAGAAGAAGAAGAAAGAAGAAAGGAAGAAGAAAAGGAAAGAGTAAGAAGAAAGAGAGAAAAAAGAAGAAAAAAAAGCCAAAAGTTTAGACATGGAAACTTCTCTTCTTACAGAACACCAGTCTCAGCATGAACTTTACTCTAGCAATTTAATAAGTAATTTTTGTTTATTTTAATTTTGTTGGAATGTTTGATCTTGTTTCGAAAAACAAAATATGTTATGTAATTTTGAACAAAGTATATTATTTGCCTTGTTTCAATGTAATTATATGGCTCACTTTAGTAGAGATCTGGCTTCTGAGAAATCAACCAACATAAATAGTCTGAGTAATATGTTTATTGTTTGTGTGTATTATTGTTGTGCTTGAATATGGTCTATCTGTCAAAGCTAACATATCGAGATTCCTCTTCTCCACAGTCAGCTACAGTTTTCTGTTTGCTCTATAGCAACAAACATTCAATATGCGTGCTGTACAAGAGGGTTGAAATTTGGGTTATTTGGTGAGTGAATATGATTCTTTTATTACTGTCAGTGTGATAGTGCGAGTAGATTGACCAGTCTTAGAAAGATAGTGTTCTAAGCGAGGTGAGATCTCTAAACTGTTTATCATAAGTTGGGCCCCCAAATTTCATTCTCTTTTTAAGATAATCTTTTTAGATTTACCAAATGATATCAATAGTTTCTTGAGTTTACCTTTATCCTATAGGTCACGTCTAATTTTTCATCGTTTTAAAATGACAGTATAAAATCGAAGTGGAATTGATAAATTCAAAGAACAATTTCCTTAAGTATTTATACTAACTTCTCTTGGAATAAAAATCGATGTTTGCCTCGCGCTTGCTGTTCACGCTTATATATAAAGAGAACTATTCTCTCGAATTACATGGTAAATGATAAATTCTTACATATATTGGAATTGTTGATTTAACGTGTTTATGAACAAGTTTATGCCCATTTACTTTTACGTGGTTACATTTCATTAAAGATATCATTTCTAAAAAATTGTGCTGTAATTCGATATTGTCAAATTTATTTAGTATTTTAAAATTTTCTAATTAATTTCCTCGTCAATCTTTCTTTGTCTCTAACTGAATGTATACTTCTGATATTCACAGTAGTCGCGTTGGTCGTATGACTTAACTGTTCCCTTCGGTATTAATTTTGGTTGCCCCTTTCTTTGAAATTTTCGAATTTTTTTGTACTTCTACGATGATGTCTGTTAACTTGTTTGATGTTGAAGTTATGTGTCTAAGTACTCTTTAAGATACTGTTTTTTGTGTGTACTGTTCTATAAGTGGGGCGTTAATTCAGATATTGAGTTAATAATCGTTTTTATCGAGTAATAATACTATTCATACTTCTTGTATGATTTATATTTGCAAACAGTTTCTGGCAATTAAAGCCTACCAGGCTATATTTTGCTTTCTTAACAGGCTTCAAGCACATTGCTTTCGTAATTTTACTCCCATTATTAAAAATTAATTACCCTATCTAGATCCTTTTTCTCACTGACAAGAAAAGAGAAGAAGAAGAAGGAAGAAAGAAGAAGAAGATCAGCAATAAGAAGAGAAGGAGAGAAGAAAGAGAGAAGAGAGATTAGATAGTAAGAAGAAGAAGCATGAGAAAGAAAAGAAGAAGAGAAAAGAGAAGAAGAAAAAAGAAGAAAAGAGAAAAAAGGCGAAAAGAAAGAAGAAGATAGAAGAAGAAAAAGAAGAAGAAGAAAGAAGAAGAAAAAGATAAAAGAAAAAAAATGAATAAGAAAAGAACCTGACAAGAAGGGTTCTAATTAGTAAAATAAAATAACCTTTTCAAAAGTTTTGATTTAATTAAATTAAAAAATTATGGATTTAAAAATGTGGCTGCTTTTAAAACAAAAATAACAGAAAAAGTGGAAAATAACTATTCGTATTTCAACGCCAACTATACTTAAGCATAGCTATACACACTACAAGAACTGCTACTACTTCTAACTATTATTTACTACTACGCCTACTAACTTGACTACATAGAATAGATACTTCAAACAAACTACTACACTCCTACTACTACTAAATAATAAATAATAATAATATAAGTAATAAAAATAATAATCAATAATAAGTAATAATAATAATAAATAATAAGTAAAATAATAATAAATATTACAAAAATAATAATAAATAATAAATAATAATTAATAATAATATAATAAATGATTAATAATATTTTAATAAGAATCTGTAATAAAAGATAATAATGATAATAATAAAATAGATAAATAATAATATAATAATAATTAACAAATCTAACACAGGTTTTATCCCTTTTCCAATTTCCAAGAGGTATACCGTACATGTTTGATTTTTTAAGATTTAATCTAGATAGAAAAGAACAACTGAGTACAAAATCTTTTAATTCAGTTTTAGTTTGGCATTCAGCATCAATCAGTGCCAATGATTAAAGAAATTAGAAATATGTGAACAAAATAATTTTTACCACAATTAAAGATATATAAATATATTAAGTAACAAATGAATGTTTTATAACTACGTTAATTAAAAAATCCTTAAGTAATTAATTATTAAGTCTTTGTTATTGTTAGGTAGCCAAAATCTAAGAAAAATGTTCAAAAATTTTCAATTTCATTATATCTTTTGATGTTGAATATTGGGCCTTGTCTTTTTATTAAGTTCATAGGAACTCAGCAAGAGCCGTAATTTTCCCCAAAAAAATTCCCTCGCTCGTGTAGTTAATGTTTTGAATTAAGACGTAAATGTGAACATTGGGTTGATAGGGTTCCAGTGATCGTTTTTTCAGTGTCTTTTGATTCTTACTAGTGGCCTGTATGTCATTTGTGAGAGATCACTACGGCCTAAGTAAAAATCTTTGAACACTTGAAAAATGATCACGGAACCCTTAAACCCAATCTCGACATTTCAAATTTCTAATTTCACATACTAACGAGGCGTGAATTTTTTTTTGAATTGAGCTTGCTGAGTCCTCTAATAATAAAAGCACTGAATTTTTGTTGTTCAAATTCATGAAAGGGAAAAAATTTTTGAAATTTTTTGTTAGGTGGATCTAGAATTTCTCTATTGATATAACTATTATTACTTAAGTGATTTAAAGATTTAACGTGAGTAAAAAATAATACTTTAATTTTGTTAGCTTCCTTATATTTTTAAAAATTTTTAAATAACATTTATTGTTTTTGATAAAGATGCTCCTAGAACTCGTGCTTGATGATGCTGAAGTGGCCAGGCGAAATATAGATTTCAAAAGCTCAGTTGTCTCTTTTTAAACTCTGATAATAAGTCTTATAAAAAATCAATTGCATGGTATGTTATATACCTTTAGGCAGAAATGGAAAGTCTTGCAAATCTCACGATTAAAGTTGAGAAGCTGATATATAAATTCCTAAAGTAATCATATATAATAAAATAATATAAAATAATAATAATAATAATAAATATAATGATATAAAATAATTATATAATAATAATAATAATAATAATAATTAATAATAATAATTAATAAAATAATAATAAAAAAAAATAAAATAAATAAATAAAAAAAATAATAATAATAAATAATAATAATAATAACAATAAATTAACATAATATATATAATAAAATAATATAATAAATATAATAATAAAAAATAATAATAATTAATAATAATAATAATGAAATAATAAAATAATAATGAATAGATAATATAATATATAATGAATAATAATAATAATATATATAATAATGATTAATGATAATTATATTTCAATAATGAAAAATAATTAATAATAATAACAATAATGAATAATACATAAATAATTATATAATATCACATAATAATTAAGTTAATATAGATACTCTAATCAGGTCATAATAAATCAATAAAATAATAACATAATAATAATAATATAACAAACAAATCTAACACAGGTTCACTTAATATTTTGACCGAAATTTTCGCAGTGTAAATTGATGTATTGTAAGTGGTCGTATGTACTTTTTTTTGACTCTACGCGCGCGGCACACACACACACACACAACACACAATCACAACACCACACAACAATCACATCACACACAATCACACACACACAACACAGGCGTATAAAATCGTGTGTGTGTGTTTGTGTGTGTGTATGTGTGTGTGTGAGGAAATATATTTTATCTGAGGAGGAAAGTATTAAATATATAAAAAATGAGAGTTCGTGACTCTCGCAGCACAATTTTCACTCTTCATAAATTCAAATTTCAATAGCAGGTTTTGTTATATATAAATAATATAATAAAATGAATAATAATAATAATAATAATAATAAAATAATAATAGAAAAATAATAATAATAAAATAATGATTAATAAATAAATAATGAATAATAAATAAATTAGATCGCAATTAATATAAAAATAAATAATATAATAACAATAATAAAATAATAAGATAATAATAAAATAATAAAATAAAATAATAATATAATTAATAATGATAATTAAATTGAATCAGTTTGATCATGACAGTTACCAAGAGGGCAATTAATAGTGAAATACTTCCTAGTTTCCTCGCTGAATTTAATATTGTCATTTTAAATTTAAAATTTTTCGGCGTTTTTTTATTACGCCATTTGAGTTATTTGTCTGCTAGTAAATTAGAAAGTAAATAAAACCACTGTAGATTGGTTTTCCTTTTGTTGGGAAATTTGCATTAGCGAAAATATTTTAGCTCATCTCCGGCGCAATGTTTGTAATTAATTAAATGCTATATAATTATATATATAATATTATATAATATATATAATATATATATATTATATAATATATATTATTAATTATATATATATTATATTAGTATCTATAATTTATTATAGTATTATTAATAACCGGGTGTATTAGATAGTATATAAGATATAATATTTATGAATATGATAATATTAAATACCTTATAATTAAATATGTAATATATATTTATTCATATAATAAATATTATATTTAATATTATATGTTTTATGTAGATATTTTTTTTATTTTTACGTAATAAATAATATATATTTATTATAATATTATATATAAATTATATAATATTATAATACTATATATATATATATATTAATATCTTGTTATAACATATATATTGTATATATATACTATATATTATTGATATATGATAAGAAATATATATATAAAAAATAATATATAAATATCTATGTAGATATATTATATACTATATATTATTACAGGTATATATATATATAATAATATATATCATACTAATATATAAATTGAAATATATAATATATAGTATTTTATATATATAATATAAATATTATATATATACATATATATATTATAATATATATTATGTATAAAATCTGATATAACTATAAAGTAATATTATATATATATTATATATATATATTATTATATACTATATAGTAAATATATAATATAATATATATGTAATATATGTATATAAATTGATGCTCAAAAATTTATTGCCTATCTTTTGTAGTATCTCAGCTGATTCAATAATTGCAATAAACAATTTCCCTATCACGAAAGGAATTTTTTGTGAGATATATAAATATTGTACATTATTAACATTTGCACAATGGAAATTAAGTAATGCTCAACGTACCTAAAAGTTCTAGTTGAATATGTCCTGGAATACTTTTCTTCAGGAAGGTTCCTTTTCAGAGTTAACCAATAACCTGATGATATACTTGAACTCCACTTTCCTCGATATTAGTTTTCATGCTCGAAATTTCCTGATGAAATCGTTTACCGTGTTCATCGCTTACAGCTGTCAGGTTTTCGGGATAGAAATCGAAGTGAGTGAAGGAAGTGAATCTTTAGAGACAAATGTAGTCTAACTCTTCATATGGTTTCAGCACCTGTTGTACTAGATCTGTATAGTTGCCAAAACATTTTGTTTCCTAAATTTTTTTTTACTACATTCTTGAAAGAAACTCATGCACGTTTTTCTAAGTCTTTCAACCTTTCAAAAGTTTAATCTTTAATTAGTTCTCTAATTTGTGGGTCTGACACAACATGAAAAATTCATATAAAACATATGTGGAGACCTTAAGGTGATTGATATGATGGTCGGTTTACAGTCCGGATACTCAAAATTTTGCCGTTTTTTGTGCAAGTGGGATAACAGGGATCGCAAAAGTCATTTCAAATTGAAGATATGAGTTCTCGTAGATTTCTTTACACCTGATAATAAAAAATTTATGAATGCTCCTTTAATTGATCAAAAAAAAAATCTATCTCTCACCTCTACATATCAAATTACGTTAGATTAAAATTTTGTGAAAGTCATGGACAGAAATGGAAGAGGCTTTTTGTGTTTGAAGAAGTTTCACGAAATTAGCAATGCAAAAACTAAAGAGGGAATTTACGTATACGTAAATTCCGTCTTGGCTTTTACAGAATTTTTAACCAAACCTAATATGATATGAAGAGGTGGGAGATAGATGTTTTTGGATTAGCTAAAGGAGCATTCATAAATTTTTTATTACCAATTGTAAGAAATATACGTGAAGGTTATATCTTCATTTTGAAATTAATTTTACGATCCCTGTTATCTCACTTGCACAAAAAAAAAAAACCGGCAAAATTTTGGGTGTCCGGACTATAAACCGAGCAACATATGGATCACCTTAAGGTTTCCACATATATTTTATATGAATTTTTCATGTTGTATCTTGTTTAGAATAATCTTCACATTTTCATAGGCTTCTTTCATATTAACTACATATGCTAGTGGAACTGATGAAAATTCCTTTCTATGGTTTCTGTTGTGCAAAAGAACAGCTTTTAGGCTAATTTTCGATTAATCAATAAACAAACGTCATTCCTCTGCGATGAAACATTATTATTATTATTATTATTATTATTATTATTATTATTATTATTATTATTATTGTTATTATTATTATTATTATTAATTAATTATTATATTAATATGTATTATTAATTATTATAATATTTTATTATTATTATTATTATTATTATTATTATTATTATTATTATTATTATTATTATTAATTATTATTATTATTATTATTATTATTATTATTATTATTATTATTATTATTATTATTATTATTATTATTATTATTATTATTATTATTATTATTACTACATTACATTACCTTCTTGATCGCTGAACTAGATTATGCTATTTTCGAAATCGCCACAAAGATTTCCATAAGTTTTTTTTTCAAGAAGGAGATATAGCTATAACTAA
>JABUQX010030398.1:40000-42500 GCA_015478945.1 Trachelipus rathkii
TGTACACACCTACACCCATCTTGGGTACAGAGAATAATAATAATAATTAATAATAATAATAATATATAATAATATAATTAATAATAATAATAGATAAATAATAATAATATAATAATAAATAGATAATAATAATAATCATAAATATATATATATAATATATATATATATATATATATATTATATATATAATATATATATATATATAATAAAATACAAATCCAATAGATATAATATATATATATATATATATATATATATATATTAGTGTTTTTCACCCTTGAGAAAGTTAATTAGATTATTGATATTTTTGCAATTACTGTTGCTGTATCATATTACGGAAATTTAAACTTTTAGGTAACTTGATAATTTTATTACACATGATCAATTAGGAATTAAAAACTTATATTAATTAAGACTAACGTTAAAACTTATTGAACACATATGGCAAAAGCTTTCGTTGTGGATTGACACAACCTTATCAATTGCTGTGTTCTAAAATGACTAAAATAGGATTTCAAAATAATTTTATACATTCAATAGATTATCGTTTTGAAGGGCGACATAGTCTTGTACTTCCAGGAGTCGATGGTCTGGCAACCTACGTTGTCATTTTTATTTTTATTCGAATTTGTTTGGTTTTGAAAAAATAGAAAATCCTTATGGAAAAGAACAATGTTCACATAATTATGTACATGATTGAAATACATAGATACATACGTTTGAAGGATATAAGCTCATAAATTCTCGTAAATACACCAAAAGACTATGCGCATGTGTACGTGCGCAGCCACAGTTATGAACACATACATGTAACAGGATATTAACAATTTTTAATGCATATGTAAGCTTATGAACAAAAACGAATTCTGTACACGCATCAATACGTGCACACCAGATTCTGTAAATACATATTAACGAGGCAGAATTTAATTCGTTTTATGGGAATTTTTAAATATATTGGAACAAGTGTATCTCCGACCCCGGAAAATTAATAAGAGAGAAAGTACAAGACTTCGGATGCCAGACCATCGACTCCTGGAAGTACAAGACTATGTCGCCCTTCAAAACGATAATCTATTGAATGTATAAAATTATTTTGAAATCCTATTTTAGTCATTTTAGAACACAGCAATTGATAAGGTTGTGTCAATCCACAACGAAAGCTTTTGCCATATGTGTTCAATAAGTTTTAACGTTAGTCTTAATTAATATAAGTTTTTAATTCCTAATTGATCATGTGTAATAAAATTATCAAGTTACCTAAAAGTTTAAATTTCCGTAATATGATACAGCAACAGTAATTGCAAAAATATCAATAATCTAATTAACTTTCTCAAGGGTGAAAAACACTAATATATATATATATATATATATATATTAAACTATATGATACAATATATATATATATATATATATATATATATATATATATATATATATATATATATAATATACTATATATAATATATAATATTATTATTATTATTATTATTATTATTATTATTATTATTATTATTATATATTATTATTATTATTATTATTATTATTATTATTATTATTATTTATTATTATTATTATTATTATTCTCTTGTACCTCAAAAATGGGTGTAAGGTGTGGTAACAACACACCGTAACAGAAAGAATAGTAGAAAAAATATGACGTAAGTCGAAAAAGAAAGCCAGCCTTACCGCCCCATTTATACTTTAGGTGAGAACCCGCTCGCAGTCCGAGAAAATCCACCCCTAGGGGCTTCCAATGGACTGCCCGACGTACACCCCTCACTGTAGCATCTCGGTCAATGTGGGGTTCAACCCCTAGAACCAAAACCACGCACCCATACCCCCTTACAAAACCCCGAAATTCACTCCTATTATGCACCTATTCTTCAGGCCTATTCCATGTACATCACTCTCCTCCAGGCATCCTTTTTAGTGACTAAATCCACTTTTTCTTCCCTCCCAGCAGGTCCGTTCCAACACCTCACCACTAACGACCCGTTTAACCAAACCCGACTACATTCATCCTTTCCACACATTAACCAACCATCTCAATGTACTCTTGTTTTATGTCTCTCATATTCTCCATTCCTTCTCTCTACACAATATCTCAAAGACGTTCATTCCTCAATTTTATCAATTCGTCCCACACCTAACACACCCCTAAAGATTGTCCATCCGAACACATTGTACTTAGAATCTATACCTCTTATTCCAGAAAATAGTTTCACTTACTGTTACATTAACACAGGTAAACAACATACCCTCACTTCTTGCAAGACCCTATAGCGCACTCAAAAATTAGTCTTTTTACATCTACCAAGGATTTTAATAGCACGAGCTACCTTCCTACCCATTCACAACTTTCTTACTTACACTCTCCATCATCCGTTTTCCTTTTCATCAACATATTCCCTAAATATTTAAACTCAGACACATATGTTCCGTTGCTCACCATCCAACTTAACCTCGCACCGAGGACTGTCTTCACTCACAACGCATA
>JABUQX010030399.1:0-2500 GCA_015478945.1 Trachelipus rathkii
TATCTTAAAAAGGATTATTAGACATACCAATATAAATTCTAGCAAAAAAAACATTAGTGGATTTAATCATGAATAAAGAAAAATGCGCTTAAATACTATTATCTTATAAATAATGCTTATTTATTAACTAAAATAATATTCGACGATATATAGAACCGAGTTCAGTAAAATATAACTAACAAGCTAAGTAATAAGCAGATATTATAATATTAAATTAATATATTATATATATAATATATATAATATATATATATAATAATAATATATATATATATTAATATATATATATTATTAATATAAATTAATATATATTATTAATATATTATATATTATTATATATATATATAGTATATTATATATATATATATTATATTAATATATATATTGTCTAATATTCAGGATCATTCATTATTGAGGTTGGTAATATCTTTTAGAAATTATATAACTATTATATAATGACTATAATGAGTGTTTTTCATCTAAATGTATGAAATTAAAAATCTTTAATTATAACTTTGCAAACTTAAATATATATTGTAAAATATATTTTATAATATATTTTCTTAATTAATATTTTCGAATCAATTTCAGGGTTATTCACAATACAAAACCTATCCTATTAATACATTTCTATCATAACAGCCTGATTTTTTTTATTTTTTAATATCATAGATAACGATAGCAATAAAAAAAATGATTTTTAGTATACAAATTACTAGTTGTAGATAAATTTATAGTAGAGTCACTGTAACAGTAGGGTACCGGTCTTCACCCGAAACAAACTGGCACCCTAGGCTTCAAGACGTCCATTTATTGTACAATGATGCGGATAGTGAACAAACAAGGTGTTGTAGACGAAAGAGTCTTTTTGAAAATACTCATTAGAAACAGTCAACTTCTGCACTCGATGACAAGACACAAACTCTGTGTAAATATATGTTCAAATTACTAATATTGCATTCTTTTTGCGCTTCACTATTTTACTTGTTGTGCACATATACTCTTATACATAATTTGCTGCAGTGCACGCACGGACATGTGAGATGAGTATATAGGGATATTACAAACTTATGAATTGTGAGTTATGAAGAAACATATAAGTAAGTAATATGCAGTAATATTATTTAATAGGATAGTGGTAGAGAGTGTGGATCAAATTCTTTACATTATAATAACAAATGATATATATATGTGAAGTAAAATATAATGTATGAGAGTAAGATATATAAGATTATAAATAATATTATGTATATTTATTAAGGTTATATATTATTATATTTGAGTGATTTTATGTCACTAACAGTAGGTACTAGTATGATATTATAGATAGTATTTAGAATAAGGTATAGAAGCCGTTTGAGTTGGTATTAGTGTATTATATTAGTGATGTTTGGATGGTGATAGAGTCGTTTCTGATAATATTAGGTAATCATAAAAGTATGTTAATGACGATAGTTATGAGATAATAGCTGATAGTTGATCAAGATATAATATATATAAATATATAGTGATTTAGGTATCAATGGTTAGTAAATTAGTTTTAGGATTAATATTATATACTATAAGCGGTAGTATGCATACATAAGAGTGTATGTAGTTTATTAGTCTCTATATACTTGGTTATATATTTCAATAATTTTATTAGTGTATCTATAATGTGAATGGGTAGTATATATTATGGATAAAGAATTTTAGATGAAGTTAGTTGATATTATATAATTTAGGACAATTGATATTGACATTGATAGAATTGATAAATTACTATCATGGACAAATGTTAAAAATATGAAATTTGAAGTGACTGTTGCCTGTTATTTCATATTTAGCATCTTTGAAAGCAATATTTTACTATTGAAAATTAATAATTACATTATTTCGTAACGATCTAGCAAAAAATAAATAAATAAATAAGAAAATACATTACTATAACACAACAGGATATATTCCCAACCGGAATATTTTTAGTTTCTAAAAATACTTTTTTAAATGTTGAGTTCATTACATGTAAACATTTCTAATTATTATCAGTGAAGATGGTGATTATTTTTTAGAATAATTTGATGAGTCACTTCCTAAATGTTTAGAATGCATTTATTTTTTTAAAGAATATGTTTTTTTTTTTTTGTTTTTTTCACTGCAATTATTCGAGTTCTTAATGTATTCAAATTAAGTTAAAAAGAAACTACTACACAAATGATGCTTACAATACCCAACCACAGGGTCAGCTCCCTTTTTTTTATTTGTTTTAGGGTACATTTACGGATCAAGGATTGAAAATTAAAACTACCAATTAACTACCATATTAAACTACCATATTAACTACTTAAAACCAAAGTCATCCATAAACCTATTCAACCTAATTATAAAAAACTACAACTTAAATACTATCAATCACAATTAATCTGTTGTTGAAATAGTTTTTTTTTTAAATCTCGACTAATTGCTTTTATTTTTTAGTTTGTTTTCTAGTTCTTCTATCATGATTTGGTATGAAAGACTT
>JABUQX010030399.1:7500-25000 GCA_015478945.1 Trachelipus rathkii
AGGGTAATATTGCTGCTCCCACTCCAATTTTCGGAACTATACTCTCGACAAACGCCTTTGTTGCAGCAACTCCATATTCCAGTCATCACAATCTTGCCCCCGTCACTCCGATCATTCCACCAGTAATTTCATCTATTGCCAGTGATTTATCTATGTCTTTCGACTTTCTACTTCTAGCTATTACCCCTTTCTCCTACTACTTTACCTGATCTATCCTCCAAAATACCCATTTCTTTTTGATCACCATTCAAATCCCACTACACCATTCTACTATCATATCTCACTCTTCATAGTACTGTTGCCATATGTTATGCAGATTTTCGGCATTGTTCTCTCGCTTCCACTCTTCTCTACATCCATTTCAACAATCACGAAAGTGCCATCACTATTCATTTATTCTATGAATAATTCCCGTTTCCCGTCTTTCTTAACCTTTTGGTACTTCCTTCCAAGAATAGTTTCCTATTCCCTTTTTAAGTCCCCATTGACCCTCCTTCCATAATTTTTCATTTATAACTTCTGATTTATATTGGCCTGATCGTATTTGGCAACTTTAATTCTTCTCTTTACTCCTTACATATTACATTATCCTATAACATCTTTTTTTCGAGAACCTTTCGTCATTGGATCTTTTTTTGTAACATTCAACCACACCTTTTTACTTTCAACCACATGCGTCACCTCTTCATTTCACCACTCACTATTGACATTCTTACTTCATATTTTAGCACATCCATATTACTTCTCTTTTCGTCTTCCCACTACTAGACAAGGTTTCCTTTCATTTGAGCTCCAGATTTGTTCGTTTCATCTTGGTTCATCATTCACTCGATATCTTTTCCTTGTAAAACCTTGGTCACTAAAGCTTCTCCAGCTCTCATTTTCACCAATCTTCTTTCCTTATCTCTTCTTCTCCTCCATGCCACATGACTTAATTTTTTTCCAAATCCCTCGTCATGAATTTAGACATGTCCGCACATACTTCAGCATCTTTTTCAGAACAAAAATCAATTCATACTTTTCACTTTCGATACCTATATTCTAACCTAACAGCCAACTCTAGCTATACTTAAATGAATACTCTTTGTGCTTTGAGAAGCATACCTCTCTTCTCTCAAGAGCACCAAAACAATCACATTTCCTATCATTCCTCATTTTTCCCACCACACCCAAAGCACCTGTTGTGATCCATCCCCTCTTTCAATCACCTACCCCTCAACAATCGAAGTCGCTTATGACACAATCAATTATCTGAAGCCTCTACTGCACCACTCAGCAAAATGTCATTCAGAATTATCTAAGAGAAGTCACTACCTCTCCTCAACATCCTTCTTCAAATGAACCTATATTTACAGCCACACGTGACTTGACCTTCTCAAACTTTGAAATTTAACCATTAGTATTATAGTACTCACACAAACAAAATCTATCATAGCTCTGTGTACCACAAGTCACTCATAAGAATCGCCACTCCTTCTCTCCTCCTCTCATTCTTCCAACTCCAACACAACACAATATTCACCCTACCCACTTCGTCTTCATTCGCTTCCTTTCAATTTTTGTTTGCAGGCACGGTGCTAAGCAATCAAATTTAACCTTTTTCCTAAAGTACATCTATGACCTCTCTCCTCTTCTCCTCTTCTCCTCTTCTCCTCTTCTCCTCTTCTCCTCGCCATTTATTCATCTAACATTCCATTTTTACTTAGACGATTCATAATAATTTTGCCGGAAAGATGCAAGGTCCCTTGACGGTGGTCACGTCAGGTTTGAGGCATGCATATAGCATTCATCAGCGAAAGTATAGTGGTAGTTAGTCTCCAACCCAACTACCACTGTCCTTTTAATCGCCTTCTACGACACGCAGAACCATTCTTTGTTATTCTTTATTCCCCCCCCCCCCCCCACACGGATATCTTAAAAAAAAGTGTTGTATGTTTTGTGAATAACGAAGAGTTTACTCCAGTGTAAGAGGAATTGGACAAGAGGGAACGAACCATTAAGCACTATATATAAAACTATTATATATATGTATATATATATTATATATATATATATACTATATATATATACATATATATATATATATATATATTATATATAATATATATATATATATCTATAGTAATATTATATATTATATATATAATATATTATATATATATATAATAGTACATATATATAATATATATTATAATAAATATATATAATATATATATTATATATATTATATATATTATATATATAATATTATATATATATATTATATATTATATATGGCGAAGATGTCGTTTGGCATTTAGCATCGAATTTTTTGGGGGGTTTTCCCTCAGTCCAAAGAACCGTTATTCATTATTTTAAGCCCTGGAAAAGGAATTTGACATTCAAAACACAGCTTAATCCAACATGTCTAAGAAGGCAGTACGGATAGGCATTAATAATTAATATCAGTGTGGTAGGTGTGTGTGTGGTGGTGTGTGTGTTGTGTGTGTGTGTGTGTGTTTGTTTGTGTGTTTGGTGTGTGTGTTAGTGGTGTGGATGGACGTTTACACGGGCACATCCGTGGAAGAAGTTTCGAAGATGAAAGGCAGGTTTTTGAAATAGTGATCCTAAATATTAGTTTCGCCATATTATTTTAAGTTTTGTGTAAGAATTTCCTGAATATTAAAAGACAAAAAGACATGCTCATTTCTTTAATTTTTAAAGATATTTTCAGTTTTTGTAAGAGCTTTTTCCTCTAGTCTTCGCTCTCTCGCGATAACCCTCACGGTCATATCTTATATGATCTTAATATATAATATATATATACTATAATTATATATAATTATATATATATATATATATATATATATATATATATATATATAAGTATATATATATAATATATATATATAAGTATAGTATATATATAGTAATTATATATATATATATATATATCTATTTATATATTAAGTATATTGATATATAGTGTTTCTTTCAATTCCGCACATTAGTAATCCATAGGCCTGTCCAGTTTGTTGAATCAACCCTCTTTCTCACATTGTCTCTCTTCTTGTTCTTGTTGGACCCGAACCGAAATTAAGGAATCGGGGCTCGGCCAACAAACCTTACTACGTTTTATCTTAGTCTCTTATATTCAATTTTCAGCCATTGACGGATGTTGTGCGTATGTAAACGTAAGACGTTTTTTTTTTTACTCTTGTGCTTCTAATGTGGATCCTTCTTGATTTTATCTTTTTCTGTTAGATTTAAGTGTTGCACTCACCGCCTATGGTTTCTATTTCTCTATATACTGCTGGGTAACTTGCTTCCATTTTCCTATGTCAGAAACAAACTTAGCAGTTTTTGAACCCCGATCTCTGTTCTTCTTCGTCCTAAGATTTCCTTAATCTTCAATTAATCTCATTACATTGGTTGTACTCTTTCCCTTACCACTTTTCATTTCCATCTTCTTATCACTTTATCTTGTTCTATCTCCAAGAGTTCGGCAGGAAAGGCCTGCTTCAGCGAGGAATCCTTTCTTTGGCAATTTCGGTGCAGCAAACTGGTCACATTTCTTTGTTCCTCTGGAAATTAATTTCTGCTTCGAAGGGAGGTGTTCCTCGATTTCGTTGAGCGCATCGAATTGTTGATGATCTCGCCGAACATTGAAGAATGGGCACATAGTAATAAAAATAAAACCGTGGGGTGCATTTCATTCTGCTTTCGCTTCAACGAAATCAATATAATCTTAGTTTAACTATGAATGATGCTTTCTTCTCGTGGTCTATCATCACTGGGAAACGCTGCCTTTAAGAATTCCATCATTTATCCATCTTTAAGCACCTTTAGAAAGTAATGCTTCTTTAAATTTCATCTCAGGGATCATGCTAAATCTATTTCTCACGATATTATTTCTACGTAGGAACATCTTTCTGCTTTCTCTTCTCACTCTCTTTTTTGGCAACTTTGCAGAAACGTTAGCCTCATCATTGCTGTCTTTCTTTTACTTCTGCTTGCTTTTTTCTGCACACCGGCTTCAACTGCTGCTTTACCCTCTGCAAAAGGCTGAAATCTGCTCCTTATACCTTTGCTTATCAATTTCATTTATACGATTCCGGATACTTTCCTCTTTTTCCCACCTCCCTCCAACTCATATCTAATATCGGTTTTCTTCTAAAGTGTGAAATTTTTTTATGCTCTCTCTCCGCTCTCCTCTCTTCTGTCTCTCGTCTCTCTCTCTCTCAGTTTCTTTTTTTTTCCTCCTATCCCTCCTAAACCATTCTATGTCCTATATCTCATGTAAACACTATCCCCCTGTGTTATTAAAACCTGTGCTTCCTGAATCTGTATTCTCTGCTTTTACTATGTTTCATTTTTACATGCTACTCCTACTGGTAAAGTTCGTGGAACACTCTTCTTTATTCCATTTACCTATAACTACACAACTTTTCAAAAGTGTGTATTCAAATTATTTTAACAGCATTGACAAACGCGGCCTTTTTTTTCTATCTTTCTTGTTATATGGATCTTCTAATTACCAACGTTGTTTTATTGTTTCAATGCAGTGTTGAACATATATTATAAACTGAAGGATGGCGCTTCGATAGGTACAGGGTAAAAATCTGGTGGAAATTACTTTTACAGGAACTGCTTTCGATTAAATTTGGTTTGATCCAAAGTGTTTCTTTTATTCAACGGCCGACTTCAACGTTAAAGCGACTGAATTCGTTGATTTCACAGTTGCAAACATGAGATGGTCAACCGCCATAGAACGGAAGTCTTTATTTTCCTCGACTTTTTTTTTTTTTTTTTTTTGCGATCCAATTTAGTTATTCATTTCATAATAATCAAGTATAAATAGACCACAGCTCGCAAAACTTTTATTTTAAATAAAAATTTTTTTAAAATATTTCTGCTAGGAATTTAAAAATTTAAAACGTATGAGTTTAGTTCATGAGTATATCTTTTGACAGCTAAAATGATATGAAAGTTTCGAAAAATAATGAGTTTGTTTAGTTCAAATCGCACCACGACCCCTTTGAATAAACACTAATTTTATCAACTGCGTGCTAACAACTGCGCGCTCTTTCGAGGTTACTATCAAGGCTACGCATTATCAAGACGTCAGTATCATATTAACACTTGAGCTCATGACATTTGTAAACCTGATATAAGCAGAAGAAAACAATCGGATATTTTTACTACTGAAAGCCGCCTCAAGCTTATTGCCTCCTCGCATGGGCCTAGTCAACGTGTTGTGGCTAAAAAGTGCAGTTTAATCCGTTCATGATATTCGTTGTGTTTACAGAAGGTTTTCTGCGAGACTGGTGAATATAAATGGAACCTTGATTTGGAAGATTCTGGCATACGAACAGTAACAAGATGGACCTCTTCATCGTAATCGAGGTCGAGGTCTTTGGGCCACCGTCATCTCACCGGTGTCCAACTGCAACAGCAGCTCCGATGTTCAACTGCAACATCAGCTCCGGTGTTCAATTACAACAACAGCTCCGAAACACGCGGGGTAGCTATTTCTAACAGAGTACAATTGACTCCTGCCGCAGCCATCAATTCTGGCTTCTTTTTGCTACGGCTGAGCACAAGAATTGGATGTTCGGAACAATGATGAACCGTCTGGTTTTTGGATGAAACCTAGATTTGTCTCCGTGGTAATGATAATAAGACGGGAGTGGAGTGTCTATTACAGGCCCGGAGAGTGGTTTGCAAAGTAATGCATAGAAGAACGAGTCGGCTACGGAGAAGGTTCCTGCATGATCTGGGTTTGAATTTGTTAGATGGCAAAACCCGAATTTTGGTCTTAATGTTGGACCAATGATAAACTTAACAAAATGATCTAATAGACCACCGATACTACGAGGAGTTTCTTGCTGACCATGCCTTAAACTGGTTTTGTCGGCGAACTGCGTATTAATTAATGAATGGTTAATGCGAGGCCTGCAAATGCATATCAAGTAATGTAATATCAGTCCTAGCGCGTAGAAAATCTTTAATCATGCAATAGCGTATCGCAATAATGACACGAAACCCCAATCGAACATTATATGAAACGAACTGAAAAGAAGGTTTTGAACAAGAATTCTCAGCCTCGTGCGTCACTACTCGGGACCTTACGACGGCGATCGAAGAAGAGTGGGAAGATTATTTCGCATCAGATTTTATGTTAACTGATCAGGTCATTAGAAACTGTGATTTTTCTTTTTTCTTCTTTTTTTTTTCTTTTTCTCCTTATCTCCTTTCCTTGTTGAAATCCAAACTTTTTTCCTTTATTTCCATTTTTCTTTCTTTCACTCACTTTCCATTCTACCCTTGTAAACGGTTGGAAAGGTAACTGTAATATCCTTAAAATTGCCTCATTTTAACAGAATGAAGTAATTTTTTCAAAACATATAAATATATCAGTTATTAATATGTATATAAATATATATATTATATATATATACTATATATATATATATATTATTATCTGGAAAGTGCTATAAGTCATACTTTATATATATAATACTATAGGGTATATATATAATATAATTATATATATAAAATATATATATATATATATATAATATACATCTATTATGTTTCATTTATAGAAATATCTTGTAATTGTATATACCGTATGGAAAAAAATTTATCTAAAATTTTAAAAATAATATTAAAATTTAATTAATTTATATATATAATATATATATATATATATATATATATTTTATTATATATTATAATATATATATATATTAATAATATATATATAAATATAATTATATATATATATATATATATATTAATATATATATATATATATATATATATTACTATATATATATATATATATATATATATTAGTGGTTAAAATTTTCATCAACCAATGTAATTAGTGGAATTCTACCACCTTAGTCAACATTTTAAGGTTTTATATTATTTTGCCACCTTAATATTGCGGTTTTATCTTTTTTTGGAAGGTTAAGCAAATTATCTCTTTTAAAGTTAAAAATACTTTGTTACCTAGAAAAAGGTAAGACTTAATTGGCAGACTTAATTACTGAATAATGTAAATGAACCCTTCGAAATTTGGACATTTATGGTACGAACCGCAACAGACAAATTGTGCATTGATGACATTCGTTAATAATGATAAATAAAAAAATTCCACCCTTCTGTTTTACATTTTAGATAAGTTTATCTTCTATTTATTAATTTATTATAGGATTTTCGTTAGTGTTACAGTTCTTTAACCTCTTTGCTTACAAACGCATTGGATTTCTCTCTTTTAATATAATTCCTGCTTGTCACCGAAGTTTATGCTGGAGGTCTGCATTTCGCATTTATTTTTGCTATGTAAAGAAACCAAATTAAAAATGCAAATCCTTTTATTTTCTCTACAGCATTTTCAAGTTGTATTTATTTTTTGTCTCAGCTTTACTCTTTACTTTATATTGAACTTCCTTTTTCAACATCGTTTTCTGGGAGAAATTTATTTTCAAATTTTTTTTTTGTTGTTGCTTTTTGCTATCTTCTCCTGACCCTAAATTGCAACATTATTATTATTGTTATTATTATTATTATTATATTATTATTATTATTATTATTATTATTATTCTTGTTATTATTAAGTATTATTATTATTATTATTATTTATTATTATCTATTATTATTAATTATTATTATTGTTTCTGTCATGGTGCGAGGTGCTACCAGCTGTACTCGTTACTGGTCATAATCTACACACCTGTTTTATGAATTTATGGAATTGGGTCATGACTGAATCATTCCTGCTTACCTTAACAAAAAGTAGTTCCCTTACTTACTTATCTAAGACTCATTTGAAATATCAAAAGTTTGCTCATCAATATTCATGATTCGAATATTTGATTTCTTCTATAATTTATTTTATTCTATTTTGTTTTATTAAGTCATTTTGTAAATAATGTATTTTATTACTAGTCTAGAATTATCTTCAGTTTATTGTCAACACATAAATACCCACACAAAACACAATACACCTCAACACACACAAACAACCACTCACATATATATATATATATATATATATATATATATATATATATTAATATATAAATTATATAATATATATACATATATATATAATATATATATATATATATATATATATATATATATGTTAATTTGTTAATGTTTAATATATATTTTAAAATATAGTTAGTTTATCTGTGGAACATCAGGAATATCATAGCCACAGTAGGAGAAAAAAACATTAAAATAACAATCCGTGCATTTGAAAAAAAATGCTGAAAATAATAATCAGTATATTCATTAAGGGCAGTGTTTGATTTAGCCCCAAACTTAAAATGAACTCAAAATTCTTAATTTTCAGCCGATTTTGAATCGAATGAAAAAGTAAACGGCAGCTTTTTTCTGACATCTAAAACGTCATTTTTGAGCGTTTTTGTGTGTTTTCTGTAGTGATTGAATTTTAATTTTTTGATAACTTATGTTTTTGCCATTTTTCGATATTCGTCCTAAATATTTTTTCGAAATGACTTCAAACTTTAACTATGCAAAGATTGGATTCTTACCTAAAAATTATCGGAAAAAAATATTGGTGTTTGACACCAACTTCGAGCAATGTTCAATTTTCAAAACCAACTTTCTTTTTGGTTTTGAAATTGAAAAATTAGAAATATATATATATATATATATATATATATATATTATATATAATATATATATATAATTATATAATATATATATATAATATATATATTATATATTATATAATATATATATATATCTATATATATATATATATATATTATGTATATATATAATATATAATATTAAAAAAATATCTTTATCATATTTTTTTAAAATATATTATACATAAATATATATATATATATATATATATATATATATATATATATATATATATATATATATGATATAAATATATATTTATATATATATATATATATATATATATTATATATATATATATATATATATATATATATATAATTATAAAAATAATATAACCAAGTAAAAAGCTAACTCTGTGATTTGGATGCGAAGTTTGTTTTTTTTTTTCTCTACTTTTTTCTGGTGATCGAGTCGTTTATCAAAACTAAACAATCTTTTTTTTGTGAAAAGTGAAAACTGTATATATTCTTAAAAAGCTAAGAATTATGTGATCATTTTTTTCTGATAAGTTTCTTAATAATAGTATCGGTATCTATGTTTCATATTAAAGGTATCGGTATTTAGGCTTCATATTAAAGGTGTCGGTATCTAGGTTTCACCTTTAAAGGCTTTTTATTTGAACCAGTATTTATTGTATATTTATTGAACGTATGTTTAATAATCTTTAAACAATAAAAAGGTATCAAGGTATCGGTATCAAGATTTCGTATCAAGGTATCGGTATCAAGGTTTCGTATCAAGGTATCGGTATCAAGGTTTCATATTAAGGTATCGGTATCAAGGTTTCAAATTTAAGGGTTTCATATTTAAACCTTTAATGTATATATAAACGTAAGTTTATAGTTTATTTAACAAACTTCCACAACCTGCAAAATATCCTTCGCTTGCATAACGCAAAGTAATATAATTGAGACCGAGGTCCTTTTTCATATCTTCTTGTTCGAAGCAATTTTTAAGTAAATTCCAGCACTTCGAGCAGTTAAATATATGCAATTAAAAGGAACCTAAAAAAGTTAAAAGGGCAGGTTTTATGACTTTAAAATCTACTAAATATTTGTACGCCAGAGGTCGGGAATACTAATACGAGACCCTGGTTGAAGGAATAAATTTTCTTTCAAGAAAAAGTTGTATTGGCTTTCGACTCGGTATTAGTCTTCATCAGTAAACAAAAAATGGTAAGTTTACTTTCTGATAATCAGGTGTGCAAATAAAACTTTTAACAAGGTATAAATTAATTAAGACCAGTATTTATATTACTCATACAGAATTGTGGAACAATTATCTTCTTCATTGAGAAGACATCTATTAAGGTATTCTTATTTCCGGTTGATCCTGCCAAGATATACCAACCCTTCGGCTAATGAGTTTCAGCTGTTTTCCCAATTAAGTAATTGCAATTTTACAATTTTACAATTTAAAATAACAATTTAGAATAAAACCATTTATTTATTTTTTATGTTTGACTTACTTAATCTTACATAAAAAAAATTGAAAGAAAATTTACTTTCTTCTGTTTATATTACAATTAAAGTTTCAAACTAAACTTTACCTAATATTTCTATTCTTACTATTCCCTTTCCCCGTACAACCAATAAGCATTTACTGCTAACGGATATATTCAGGGAAATTTAATAATTTACTTTTGCAGTAGAATAGCTAATTGCTCATTGAGCACGGTTGATTTATGCAAAAGTGTGAATAGTTTATCATTTAAGAATTAATAAGCTGAAAAGGCTAAAAGATAAATAACGCTTAATATATATAAGCGTTTGTTTATCTAGTAGCCTAATAATATATATGATATATTATATATAATGTATTATATATATAATATATATAAATATATATATATATATATATATATATATATAGTATATTATATATATATATATATATATGTTAATATATTATATAAATATATAATATATATTATTATATATATATATATTATATATATAATATATATATATATATGATTATATATTAGTATATATATATATATACACAAAGTGTATATATAATATATATATATATTATATATGTATATGTGTGGTGTGTGTGTGTGTGTGAAGCATGGTCTCATCATACTGCTTCCTTCTTTTTAAATGACACCATTCCCTTTCGTCTTTTTGTCACGTGACATCTATTTCTAACTCTTTAATTAAAGTGGTGTGATAGTTTGTGCTTCCAATTTGGTAGTCGTTGAGGTTCGTGAGGTGGAGCAACTTTATATATAGGGTCGTTTAGCCTCTCAGGGCACCTTTAAAGCCCCCCCCCCCCCCCAATAGCACAAACTTTAAAATTTTCAAAATGGAACCAGCTGATTTGTCTTCGTTGAACACTTTGCTTCATCAAATGGAAACTTCCATATCTACGGATATCGGAAACAGCGTAGGTGACACCGCCCCCGAGGAGGAGAAAAGGGTGACAGATGATGTAAAGGCTAAATTAGTTCCTCTGAGGAGATCAAGAGGAACATTGAAGCGAAAAATAACCATCATGTTCAAGCAATTAGCTGAAATCGTAAAAGATGGTGACCTTTCTCTTGTTTCGTCTGTGTTGGAGGAGGTGTCTGTAATGTTAGGAGAGATACGTAGATACGATGGAGAAATTGAGGCCTTAATTTGTGCTTCAGATATACTGCAATACAATTCTAAATTGTTGGATGAGGAATTAGTGGGATCCACCCACTACCATCTTCAGCAGCAGAAAATCCAAAATTTATTCAGCCTTCCGGCTGCCAACGTTTCGCTCCATGAGTCAGCATCAGGAATACAATCCCTCAGGGAATCGGACCAGCAACAATCTGAGGTCCATTCTATGCTGAAGACTTTAACTACACACAAACAGGAAGTCAAAATCCCTCCACTAAAGTGTAAAAGCTTTTCGGGAGGAACTGACCGTCTTCAGTTTCGATCTTTTTTGCTTTCTTTTGAAAACATCATCGGGTGCAGACGTGACCTCTCAGAAGCTGCCAAGCTTCAATATTTGAAATCCCATCTTTCCGGCCTAGCTCAGAAGGATGTGGAGCATCTCCCAAATATAGACGCAAATTATGAAGTAGCTTTACAGATATTGAAAGAACTATATCTGGACGAGCCCTTTATTATTGATTCATTACTGCACCAAATATATTCTGCTCCTGCTTTGGATTCTAAGAATCTTGAAGCAGTGAGAACTTTCGTAACAGAGGTACGGGCTCACCTCCACGAGTTAAAAGAGTTCGGAGTGGATCTTTTGGAGGAAGATTCAGCAGGGTGTAAACTTCTCAGCCATATTCTGGTTGATAAGTTGCCTCAAAATTTCTTAAGAGAAATGAAGATCGTTACCAATGTGGAGTACCCATCTGTTATTACTATTTTTGAACAATATCATACGATTTTGAAATCAATGGAAAGGATGAAGAATAAACCTCTCTCTTCTACTTCAAAAAAGATGTCTAATTCTTCACCCCCAAGCAAAAAGAAGACCTCTTCTTATTATGTATCGAAAGTTTCAAAAAAGAGCTCCATGCAGGAGCGAACCACTTCTTCTCCAAGAGCATCTAAAGCTACAAACGAGACCTTCTCAGTTAAGTGTAAGCTTTGTGGGGGTGCTCATTTCATGTCCTCTTGTTCGACCTATCCCAATCCGGCCGCAAGAAGAGAGCGCTGCAGTGCCTTAGGACTTTGTGCCTGCTGCAGCAGCACTAAACACAAGACATTATTATGTCCAGCAAAGACTTATGGTCTTAACTTTCCTTGCGTCTTGTGTAAAAGCAAGGCTCACATCTCTGCTCTTTGCTGTTCAGGTGTTAAGTCCAATAACAAAGGAAAAGGACCCAAACCCATTGATGAACCTTCTACATCGTCGTCTGCTGCCACCTTTACAGAAGATGATGATACCAGCCGAAATCATCTATGTATCAATGCTGGATCCACTCCATCGGGCAACATTCTTCCTACTGTTTCCCTTAAGGTAAAAAAAGGAAATAAAATTGTAGCGGTACGCTGTCTTCTTGATTTTGGTTCCCAGAGGAGCTACTGTCATAATGGAGTCATGGAGAAGTTAGGAGTGGATTTGTCTTCTCTTCCTAGTAGCACTAGTACAATTAAAACGTTTTTAGGAGAACAATCCAGAACAATGCATTCCATAGACTTGGATCTGAATCTCTGTTGTGACTCTTTTTTCAAAGTTCCCATGCTCATAGATCCTGGTCTTAACATCGGATTTGAGGTAAGGGGATTAATGGGAGCCGAATATAACATCAGGCGCAATGGATATAAGATTGCGGATCGTTTCTACTATAAGGGCCGCCATGAAGATAGTGTAGAAAATGTGGAGTGTCTACTGGGAATAGATTCATTATACCTGATGAAACATTTCAAAGTTGTCAACTGTTTGAGAGGAAGTGCTATTGAGTCCTGCCATGGTTTCATACCCTTCGGCCCTGTCAAGAGTTTTTTGACACCTTCTCAAATTGACACAATTTTCAACTTTAATTCTTTTCATGAACAAAAGGAGGAAGAGTCTTCATGACAATCAAAGTTGACCTCTTCTCTCCGTCAGTCTATAAATAAAATTCCCGAAACAGTCGTCAACTCTATTATAGATCCATCTCCTTCCTACTTCGATCCTCTTCTTCACACACACTCTAACATGGACCTGGACGTGGGTCTCGAAAACTTATACAAACTGGAATCTATTGGCATCAACGAGGAAGCCGACCAAGGCTCCATTGACACCATTTTCAATCGCAAATTTCATGAGAGCATAGGATTCGAGGAGGGAAGGTATCATGTAGAAATTCCGTGGTACGAAGATGTGCTAAAAGAGGTACCATCAAACCACCGAGTGGCCCTTGCAGCTCTTCATCGAGTAAAGCAAAACCTTCAAAGACAAAACCTCGAGTCTACTTATGGGGACATTTTTCGTCAATATCTGGCCGATGGAATCATCGAGCGTATACAGGTGTCTCCGAGGGACTTTCATAAGCACATATGGATACCACATCGCCCTGTAGTGAAGACTGCCGAGCAGGTGACAACCAAAGTGAGGCCGGTCTTCAACTGCAGCCTTCGGGTCGGGAATAGTCCATCTCTTAACCAGGCTTGCTACCCCGGTTTAGATCTGATGGCTTCTTTGTTTAGACTGCTTTTACAATTTAGAACCAATAAGTATGTAGTGCTGGCAGATATATCGAAGGCTTTTTTACAAATTAGACTGAAGAAGGAGGAGGATCGTAATAGGTTCTGCTTCTTCTGGGAAGAAAATGGTGTTCTGAACACCTTTCGATATACATCCATAATTTTTGGTCTGGCAGTCAGCCCCTATATACTAGGTGCTGTTATACGACACCACGCGAAAAAGTATCCACCTGATCTTTGTTCTTCATTACTGGAGCACAATTTTTATATGGACAACTTTATCTTCTCTCATTCTTCGATCAACACTGTAACAGACATATTTTATCAGACTACAACTCGCATGAGCGAGGGTGGTTTTGATTTGTGCTCTTGGAGCACAAATAGTCCTGAACTTAGAACACTCCTAGAGTCTGAGGGAAAACAATCATCACACCAAAATCCGGAAGAAAGGGTTCTGGGATATCTTTTCGATACTGCTTCAGATTCTATCAGACTGAGTGACTTTGATATTTCTTTAACAACCAAAACAAAACGTCAGCTTCTCTCTCAAATTGCCAAGGTCTTTGACCCATTTTCCCTGTTCCTTCCTGTTACCATCAGAGGCCGACTTCTCATGCGGAAAACATGGGAACAAGAGATGGGGTGGGATGACGAAATTGACGAGGAGTTGAGGACCTCATGGGAGAAGCTGAGTTCTGACTTAAACTTATTGAAGGATATCTCTTTCGATAGGTCCTGCTTCGAGACAGAAAGTTCCGACCTGTCTCTTCACATCTTCTGTGATGCCAGCTCTACCTGCTATGGCTTTGTGGTCTATGTTTCCTCTTCAGCCAAAGAACCAAGCATTCTCTGGTCTAAGGGAAAAGTTTCCCCCTTAAAAGGAAAGACTTTACCATGCTTAGAGCTTTTGTCGGTGTTTCTAGCCTTCAAGTGTCTACCTCAGGTCCTTGATGGCTTTCCTAACTCAAAATTCAATACTTTAAACATCTTTTCTGATTCGCAAATTACTTTGCAGTGGATTCTTAAAGGAGGAAAAAAGAACAAGAGCGTTTTCGTCAAAAATAGGATTCAGGACATTCAAAAAATGATATCTTCTCTTAGAGAAAATCAGCAATTGATTCCCAAATTTCATTTCGTAAGATCTGAAGAAAATCCTGCAGATCTCCTCACCAGAGGTCTGACAACTGCTGAATTTGGGAAATCCCTTTCATTTTGGAAACAAGGTCCTGAATGGTTGTCATCGGCCCCCATTTATTGGCCTGAAACAGAGTGGGAAAATAGCACAAGCAATCCTTCTCTTGTGCTTCTGACTACAAATCAAGCTGTACCACCACCTGTGATCAAGTTTGAAAAGTTCTCCAATCTTCACGCTCTATTAAGAGTATGCTCTCTCCTTTTTAAGTTTTCAGCAATCACACGAAAAATAAACATTGATTGTGAATCAATGGCACGATTGTATTGCCTAAGGAGGATGCAGGAAGAGTCCTTCCCTAAAGAACTTGCTTTTCTAAGAAGAGCAAGAGCTAATCCTTCGTTGACCGAACCACCACCTGATTTGGTCAATCATCTGAACTTGTTTCTTGATGATCAACATCTTATAAGAAGCAAGGGAAGACTTGCTCGATCCAACTACTATGATTTTGATGTGCTAAACCCCATCCTCTTGGGAAAAAGTCATCATTTCACTCTTCTTTTCATCAGAAATGCTCACTATGAGTGCAAACATTTGGGGATTCAAGCCACTTTGACAAACATCCGTCTTAGAGGTTTTTGGATCACCGCAGCCAGAGCTACCATCAAGAGGGTTCTTACTGACTGTATCATATGCAAGAGGTACAACAACTTTGCATTTAAATATCCTCGCTTTACCAACTTTACGAGGGCTCAAGTGGAACTATTCCGCCCTTTCCAACATGTAGGAGTGGACTTCACCAAACATTGGTGGGTGAAGGTGAAAGGCTCTCCACAGGCCCAAAAAATGTTCATCATCATATACACATGCTTAAATGTGCGTGCTGTATATTTGGATTTGATAGCAGATATGTCGTCTGAGTCATTCGTCCAATCATTCAAACGTTTCGTCAGTCGCTTTGGAGTACCGAACGTTGTGTATAGCGACAATGCAAAATCCTTTGTTCAGGGAGTCGAATCATTTGAATCATTTGTCATCTCGGAAAATGGGCACGAGTTCCTCCGTAAAAATCACATCATACATCGAAGAATCCCTTTATACAGTCCCTGGACTGGTAGCCTATGGGAGAGACTCTTGAGAGTGGTAAAGGATTGTCTCGTGAAAACCATCGGACGATCCTCCATTGAATATTTTCAATTCTTAACAATTCTTGCGGAAATTTCGGATGCCATAAACTCGAGACCTCTCACCTACACGTCAAGTTCTCAGGATGTAATTCCTCTCACGCCTAATTATTTTATTATTTGTCCTTTCTTTTAATGCCTCCACTAGATAGTTGGAGGCATCCCGCCCCCCGGAGTGTATAAAAATAATATAACCAAGTAAAAAGCTAACTCTGTGTTTGAATCGAAGTTTGTTTTTTTTCTCTACTTTTTTCTGGTGATCGAGTCGTTTATCAAAACTAAACAATCTTTTTTTTGTGAAAAGTGAAAACTGTATATATTCTTAAAAAGCTAAGAATTATGTGATCATTTTTTTCTGATAAGTTTCTTAATAATAGTATCGGTATCTATGTTTCATATTAAAGGTATCGGTATTTAGGCTTCATATTAAAGGTATCGGTAACTAGGTTACATATTGAAGGTGTCGGTATCTAGGTTTCACCTTTAAAGGCTTTTTATTTGAACCAGTATTTATTGTATATTTATTGAACGTATGTTTAATAATCTTTAGGCTTCATATTAAAGGTATCGGTATCAAGATTTCGTATCAAGGTATCGGTATCAAGGTTTCGTATCAAGGTATCGGTATCAAGGTTTCATATTAAGGTATCGGTATCAAGGTTTCAAATTTAAGGGTTTCATATTTAAACCTTTAATGTATATATAAACGTAAGTTTATAGTTTATTTAACAAACTTCCACAACCTGCAAAATATCCTTCGCTTGCATAACGCAAAGTAATATAATTGAGACCGAGGTCCTTTTTCATATCTTCTTGTTCGAAGCAATTTTTAAGTAAATTCCAGCACTTCGAGCAGTTAAATATATGCAATTAAAAGGAACCTAAAAAAGTTAAAAGGGCAGGTTTTATGACATTAAAATCTACTAAATATTTGTACGCCAGAGGTCGGGAATACTAATACGAGACCCTGGTTGAAGGAATAAATTTTCTTTCAAGAAAAAGTTGTATTGGCTTTCGACTCGGTATTAGTCTTCATCAGTAAACAAAAAATGGTAAGTTTACTTTCTGATAATCAGGTGTGCAAATAAAACTTTTAACAAGGTATAAATTAATTAAGACCAGTATTTTTATTACTCATACAGAATTGTGGAACAATTATCTTCTTCATTGAGAAGACATCTATTAAGGTATTCTTATTTCCGGTTGATCCTGCCAAGATATACCAACCCTTCGGCTAATGAGTTTCAGCTGTTTTCCCAATTAAGTAATTGCAATTTTACAATTTAAAATAACAATTTAGAATAAAATTTAGAATAAAACCATTTATTTATTTTTTATTTGACCTTACTTAATCTTACGATATATATTATATATATATATAT
>JABUQX010030399.1:30000-32847 GCA_015478945.1 Trachelipus rathkii
ATAGTATATATATATATTATACTACTTATATATAATATATATATAGTATATATATATAATATATGGTATATATATTATATCAGAGGCGACTCTGCTGCACTCAATGCTACTCGTGCTCAGCACAGTTACAACATTATACGAACGGATCTATTTTTTGCGCAAATTTTTTGTGTCAACCGGTTTAAATGCTTTTTTTCCATGCAAAAATTGGTCAAATAAATGAAATTAATTATGCAAAATTAAAACGAAAAAGGTAAGATAACCGCTTATACAATAAAGACGCTTTTAACCCCCATATAAAATGGCGGGACGGCAATTCATGGCCATACGGAATGGCGGAAGAACGGCATCTTTGAATTAGATTGATTTTTTAAATTTAAAATTAATCTCCTGTGGAAATCGAACTACAGAAAACGTTAGAAAAAGAAAACGGTTTAGAAGGAAGACTTTTAATTCTATATATATATATATATATATATATATATATATTAAATATAATTAATATATATATATACTATATATTATATATATATATATTATATATACTGACCCCGCCCATTACGTTCAACTATATTCTCTGTCTCAATACTAATACTTTCCCCGTCAATTCCTGGATAGTCCGCAAAAATCGTCTAAACCTGTTTCCGAAAAAAGGAAGCCTCCTGATCCTTCTAACCTATCGCCCTATATGCTCTCACTTGTATTACCCTATCTAAGATTTTTGAAGATTTTCTCAATTCTCCAATTTTCCCAGATAATTCACCTATTTCCTTCTTTTCGATCGCTCTGCTCCTTACGCTTATAGCTTTTTCTTTTTTTGGAGATGTCCAAAGAAAAAACTAACTGATACACGGTTTTCCGTCCTCAGGAACTACGGGAACTTGTGTGGTGGGCGCTTGACATATCCAAGGCATTTGGCCGGGTACTGGCTCACTGCTCTCCAAGCTCCCCTCCTTTGGGTTTTCCTCCTATCTCTTTGGCTTCTTATTCTAGTTTTCTTTCAATATCGCTCAAATTATCTGGCTTTGTTGTTGTGGGGCGACTTCTATCTTTTCCTGTTCCAATATCTTGTGTTCCTCAGGGTCTGTCTTATGCTCCTACTTTAATTCTCTACTTTTCATTACATTGATCTCTCACTGCCACAATCTAACTCTCTAATCGTATGCCGATGAACTCGACCCTTCAATTCTTCACTCATTTCAAATTCTGCTCCCTCTTTTACTTCAGATGCCTCTCGTCTTAATTCTTTCCGATTTTTAATTTCGCTGACTGCTGGATAGAATTATCCGGGTGGGGTGTCGTCGTCACACCTTGTGAAATTCAATTCTTTAAAACCAACAACTTTACTACAATATTCCCTCTCTAAAACAAATTTCTAAACTTTCTTCTCTTTCGACGGTTCTCCTCGTGTCCTCCTGTTTGACAATATATATAAACATCCTGGCCTTAACATAACATGAAAAAAAAAATGTCTTGGAAACTCACATCACAACGGTTGGCTAGGGCGGTCTCTAAAATACTGGGAGTTCTGTTTAGCTGCGATGAACCTTTTTTTCCTTCTTCTCGGTTGCTTTCCAGCTATACAAGGGCCGTCATTCGCGCCTTTGTATGGAGTACTGTTCTCATATCCGGGGGGGGCTCTGGTTTTCACCCGGCTTTTGGAAGGGTCAAGTCTCAAAGTCAAAGGCTTATAACTGTTTTGGCAACTTTTCCCAGTTCTCTTATACCCTCTATCTTTGCGGGCCGATGTTGGTGCTTATCCTCTTTTCTATAAGGTACCTCTCGCATCGCGGCAGGTGCTCGAGGGACTTATCACTCGCGTACCACTACCTTTACGACGCCCTCGTAGAACAAGGGGTGCTGTGTCTGCGCAGTGAGTTTGAGTTCATATTGTAACTCCCAAGGCTTGTTTTCGCTGCTATGCTTCTTCTTTCCGCCACCTCTGTTCTGTGGAATTCTTCCATCTTCTGTTTCCTGCTGAATTTAATCTCTCTCACAGACTTAAAAGCCTGGGTCTGTGCTCATCTGCGTAGTTTGCGTTAGTTGATGAAAATAACTTGATGTGTGCAATACCACCTCCTTGAATAGGGCTCTGCTCGTGAGTGGTGATATATAATATAATATAAATATAATATATATATAATATTATATGTCTATATATATATATATATATATTATATATATTATATATATATATATATATATTATATATATATATATAATAGAGACGAGAGAGAGAGAGAGCACGAGTAGTATAAAAGTTACTGGAGTCGCCACTGATATATATATATAAGTATATATATATATAATATATATATTATAATATATTATATAATATATATATAATATATATATATAATAATATATATATATTATTAACTATAATATAATATATATATATATATATAATATATAATATATATATATATAATATATATATAATATATTATATATAATAATAATATAATATTATATTTTATATATATAGAGTATGTATTATTATTATTATTATTATTATTATTATTTATTATTATTATTATTATTAATTATTTATTATTATTATTATATTATTATTATTATTATATTTATATTATGATTATTATTATTATTATTATTAATTATTATTATTATTAAATTATTATTATTTATTAATCTATCTATCTATCTATCTATCTATCCTATCCACGATCTGTCGTCTATCTATCTATCTATCTATCTATCTACTATCCTATCTATCTATCTATCTATCTAACTATCTTTCTATCTATCTATTTCTATCTATCTATACTATCTATCCTATCTAATCTATTTACTTCATCTATCTATTCTATCTAAATCTTTCTATCA
>JABUQX010030400.1:0-45809 GCA_015478945.1 Trachelipus rathkii
TTACCCAAGGTCATTTATCTCTAAAACACTTTCTAATGCAAAAAAAAAAAAAAAAAAAAAAAAAAAAACTTTCCATACAATTCTAAGCTCTGAAACAGAGAAATACATTCCAACCGAAATTAAAATCACTGCTAAAAATTATAATAGTATCCGTTCCGTTGCCTTCTCTAAAAGAAACACAGA
Organism: Trachelipus rathkii; assembly: GCA_015478945.1. NCBI lineage: Eukaryota > Metazoa > Arthropoda > Malacostraca > Isopoda > Trachelipodidae > Trachelipus > Trachelipus rathkii. The sequence continues at coordinate 184 of JABUQX010030400.1, forward strand.
TAGTGTTTAACATGCTTATATTTACAAAATTGATTGCTCTCAATGTGAAAGCTGCTATATTGGAGAAACTGCAGGTTTTGAAAGAATTGATTAGCATAAATATGATTAAAAAATTGATTCAATGAACTCTTCCTTGGCTTAACACAGAACCTCAACCGGACATTTTATAAATCCTAAGAACTCTACCTCTATTATTAATATAATAAATATAACCCAGGAAAAAAAATTTGGTGAGAGTTTTTATATTAAAAACTACAAAAATTTCAACAAAGTTAAAGGTGATTATGGAATTGACGTCTTTGAATAACGTATTAAATAAATATCGGATTTTCCCAATGATGCCGACTTGAAAAAATATTATTATTATTATTATTATTATTATTATTATTATTATTATTATTATTATTATTATTATTGTTTATTATTATTATTATTATTATTATTATTATTATTATTATTATTATTATTATTATTATTATTATTATTATTATTATTATTATTATTATTATTTTTATTATTATTAAAAAAATAAAATAAAATAAATAACATTTATAACATTCATCTTTACATAATTTTATAGATTTCTTATAATAAGTAATATTTTGTTTTCTAACTTTAATGTAATTTACTCATATTTATATTAGCTGAATGAACGGACGTCACCTCGATAAATCTCTTTTAATACTTTTTATAAAATTTATATTTGTGGTTTTTTCTACTATCACTTCTGGCACGTTTAGTGTGTCCTATATTCAATATATATATCATCATCATCATCATCATCATCATCATCATCATCATCATCATCATCATCATCATTTCGACTTTAACTTTCCACCTTACTCTTTCCCAGGGCTGAACAATAAATGCGTGACATACCCAGAAAACAGAAAAGTAGTAGATAGGAATATGACACAAGTCGAAAAGAAAGTCCAGCCTTATTCAGCCCCCTTATTCCTGGATTAGTGAGAAGTCGTCGCAGACAGAAAATCCACTCTAGAGCTTCACGGAACCGCGACGAACCCTCTACTATGGCTCTTGTCAATGTGCGGGCCTCATCCTTGGCCCACCAGGTGGGCCACATAGTACCATACCCCCCTTCACAAAACTCCGTCATTCACTCCCTATCACGCACCTTTCTCTCGCCTCTGCAAATCTCACATTTCTCTCCTCTAGAACCTCCTTACTGACTCAATCCAATTTTCCTCGGTCCCCAGCCGGTCGATTCCAACACACTCAACCACTATGCATCAGCTTAACCAACCGACTATCATCCATCCGTTCCACATGACAAAACCATCTCAACGTACTTTCATTTAATCTCTCATTTATTCCTTTCTTCACTCCACACAACTCTCTAATTCTTCTCACACCTAACACACCCTTAAGATTGCCCATCTAACACATTGTACTTTAGATCTATATCCTCTTATTCAGACCATAGTCTCACTATTATACATTAACACAAGGTAAAAACATACCTTAATGTAAGACCCTAGCGCACCCAGGACTTAGTCCCTTTGATGAATTCATTTAAGATTTAATTGCACCAGCCACCTTCCTGCCATTCATAACTTTTCTAATACACTCTGCAACATCCGTTCCCTTTTCATCCAACATATATCCTAAATATATAAACTCAGACACTTGTTTCAGCGCTCACCATCTAACCCTAACTTCAACACTCGAGGATGTACTCACTCACACTATAAACCTTACTGTCCCTTATCTTTACCGTTTTGTTTACTTTCAACCTTCCTTTTACACCACACTGCAGTAGTAGGAAGTCATTTTGCACACCGTGGCAAAATTTGCCCACGGTGATTTTACCTGCCTCGACCTTTTTTTGGAACCCAATTTTTTACCTGCCCTTGACCTTTTTTGGCCTTTGACTTTTTTGGCTTGACCTTTTTTGGCAACCCTAATTTTCCTGGCAACCCTAATTTTTGGCACCATAATTTTTTTGGCAAACCGTAATTTTCTGGCTAACCCTAATTTTCTGGCACCCCTAATTTTTTGGCGCTCCTTCTCGAAGAAAAGGCGCGCCAAACGGTTGCGTTTAGCAACCGTTGTACGTACCCGACCCTAATTTTTTTCGGCATGGTCAATTTTGACCCACGGTGATTTTTGATCTGTCTTTAGGGGCTTAGCCTTTTTTGATTTCTCAACCTTGTTGTTTCGAATCCGCCGACCCGTAAGGTGCGAACCGCAAGCCGCCGCGTTTCCTGCAGCCGCATTCCGCCCGGCGCGTTCCCATCCACTGAAACCGTAGGTCACATCCGCACCCCTTGTGTCCCATCCCTCCTTTGTATCACGTCCCACCAGACCCGTCCCGCCACCCATCTGACACACACACACACACACACACACACACACACACATCACAACCACACATACACACTGCGCCCACGTGTGTCATGACGCACATTTTTCACCGTCCTTTTTATATGTTCTAACGCTTCTTACACCCAACCTTATCGTCTTCATCGCTTCGAGTTTCTATTCCGTCATATTTCAAAATATAACTCGACCTCTCACACACAAGGAAACCCTGACCCTTTAACCACACTCCAACGCTATGACTTGAGAGAATATATAATTTAAATTTTCAGGTATAGATATAGAATCGATGTAATAATAATAAAATAAAATAATACAATAATATAAATAAATAATAAATAATAATAATTAATAATAATATAATAATAATAATAATAATAATAATATAATAATAATAATAATCATAATAATAATAATATAATAATAATAATATAATAATAATAATAATAATAATAATAATAATAATTATAATTAATAATAATAATAATAAATAATAATAATAAAATAATAATAATAATAAATAATAATAATAATAAATAATAATAATAATAATAATAATAATAATAATAATAAATATAAATAATATATATATATATATACGTATATTATATATATATAATAACTATATAGTATATATATATATCTAATAGTATATATATATATATATAATAATATATATATAGTACTATATTAACTTATAGTAGAGTAGTTATATATGTATACTATTAGGAGTGAGAGAGAGAGAGATGAGAGAGAGAGAGTGAGAGAGAGAGTGAGAGTTAGCTACTGTGATTACGAAACGTGGTCTATATAATCGTAATTTAAAGTGGTTTAGGGTTGCACTCCGATATATATCAGGGTCATAAGTCAACACTGCTTCAGATACAATGATCAGTATATCAAAACTAGATAGAGGAGTGAAAAGGAAGAAAAGTTGAAAGCTGATTCCTTAGTAGCTTTATGGTAAACTGGTGCAGAACAGATCAGTCTTATTAGTTGAACTACAAAATACAATCTTTCAGTCATGTAGTAAACATCACACAAAGGACCCATTCATTTAAAACAATTTATGTATAGCTGGTACTAGTATCTTGTAAAAATGTATTTCTTATTGTTGGTGCTAGTATCTTACATAAATGATTTATTAACAAAATGATTTATTTATTTATTTATATATTTATTTTACTTGTAAACTTGGGTAGACAAATTCCTGGTAAAAACATTCCAGGGAGCATACAGTTTAAAACCTATATTACCTATGCAGAAACATTTTACTTATAATTGACAATGATAATTTTTAAAATTTAGTTTTAAAATTATGAACCAACCTGTTCATCATCTGCCAACAATGCTTCTTCTTGTTCTTCATCCAAATCATAATCTTCTTCATAATCTAAATCTTCTCCAATAAGCTCATCTTCTAAACTGTTGTAAAAAAATTTAACTTTGTGTAAAATATTATTGAAGACTAAAGTGGTTTAAGGAGGAGAGCTTTATAAAATTCATAAAAACTCATTATTTCATATACTATATACCTACTTTACTATAAGTTTATTACTTGTCTTAAAAAAGCATCATACTTCAAAAGTGATAAGAAATTTCACCCACAGAACAAACCTTAGACCAAAAGAACTCCTACAACATTACATTTAAATGCATAACAAATGAATATTTATCTTCTAAAGCCATGAGTGGTGGGGAGTTTTACTCTTTCACTGTATATGATATTTATAGAATATCAGTAATTGTGGAGTTAAGCACAGTATAAAAACATCAATTTATTTTGAAAGATAACCAATGTTTTGATAGACTTCCAATGCAATGTTGCCACAAAAAATTTTTTTACATTTTTACTTTGGGGGGAAACTATTCGGTTTAGTACCCAATAAGTTCAAGTTATGATAAGCTTTGTTAAGTATACACAGCAAATATGAGTCTACTTCACAAATCTTATCATAACCTTAATGAGTTTTCTGACCTAAACTGAAGGCGTTAGATATGTCAATGCTGTTTATGTCATCATGCATGGGTAGGAAATTTTTTTAACAAACTGATCATTATCAAAAAAAAATTATTATTATTATTATTATTATTATTATTATTATTATTATTATTATTATATGAAAATATCAGTATTCAAATTTAAATGGAGTTCCCAATACATACAAATGAATGCTTATAATTGGAATTTTGACCATAGGTATTAATATCAAATTAGGCAAATAGACAAATATTTTAATCACTTATTTTACGTGACTTTTATAGATCAAAAAGACTTGTCAATGTGGATATCCTTTATGAATTTAAATAGATTTATTTTAAAATCCTGATATGAGTTAGAACATAACTGGACCTGGCTTCAAAATGGTATTTATAATAGATTGATTCAAATTTAGGAAACAGGTAAAATTATCAATATTCAAACCTGGTTTGGCGTTAGGCTCCACCCAGGGGGCCAGGGTGAAGAGGAACCTAAAATTTTGAGTATTATAATATAGAGAAGTTAAATGAGATAGAATTTATATATATTGTATCTTAGATTTCCTCTTTTTAATCATTTTATTTTTTTTAATATAAATTATAGCGATAATAGTTTTCAAGGTAGTTTTGAAATGGTCACAGATTTAATGAGCATCTTGCATTCTACACAGATAGGCAATATTTGTCAATAGAAAAAACACTCATAAAAAATACCTTAAAGCCTAATCTTAAGATGTAAACTTGATATGGTGTAGAGGGGAATATATTTATTTCCTATGCCCCAATGGATATGTTAGGACGATAGAGTGAGGTTAGATCAACTGCTTCTTACATACTGGAATAATAGGCCAGTAGTTCAGTTTCATTTCGCCCCTCAGTACCTTTTCTACTTATTCTATCCACCTTCTTGCTCGGCCTATCCCCTCAGTCTCCTGGCTCCCAGCCTCCTACTCCCAACTACCTTCCACACTCTCTCCTCCCCATTCCTCTCTAGATGGTTTCAAATGCCACCTCAGTTTGTGCCTTTTTCTATTATTTCTCATCGCACATACCCCTGTTCTCTCTCTGTATATGTTCATTTCTCACTATCTCCTCTGCTCTTTCCCAGCAAGCATTACCCCCAAAGGCCTCATTCTCTGCTGCTTGTAGTTCTGCTACCTGTGGATTATGTTGGTCCGGCCAACTCTCCGCAGCCATACATCAATATGGTATCAAAACATTCTCAAAAAAACGATTTTTTTTCCCCCCTGCAGGGGCAACATTCTGATTCTTCAGCAATAGATAGAAAATGCTCAGGCTTCTACCGTATCTTCCTCTGAATTTGGCAATATCTTGCCCATTTTTTTACTTTGAAAGTATTTTTGAGCACACTTCCTAAAATACTTAAAACTTTCTGCATCTATCTGGATATTTAAGCTTCTCTATCTCTCTCTATTCTTCTCATAAACACTGTCCTCTCGCTTATTTCCATTTTTCAGCTCCTCTCTTCGAAACAGACATTCCCACTCTTTCAGTCCTTCTAGCCATATATCTGTCCTCCTTTACGCTCCAGAAAGCTATATCGTCAGTGTATACGCAAATTACTAGCCATTCAAATCGTTTTGTTCATCCTGCTTTAAAATTTATTCCTAAACCTTATCGTAAATATATATATATATTATTATATATAATATAGATATATATATATATATATATATATATATATATAATATATATATATTATATATATATATAATATATATTATATATATTAATATATAGTATTATATATATTATCTTATAATATATATATATATATAATATATATTATATATAATAATATATTATACTTTCAGTAATTGCTCAAAAGTTTTCAAGTTCCACTTCACCCAGACCCTGATGAAAATGGAAAGCTCCACCCAGGTCTGAATATTGAACATTTACCAATTTCGTATATTTGAAGCAGTTTGTTATATAAATCAAATCAATTTGAAGCCAGGTCCTGTTATATTCTAACCCATATGTAAAATTTAGAAAATTTTCCATAATTTTTGTGATAAAGGAAGAAAAAAAAAATGTTTTCACCCCAGTTTACCTTATCTATATGTCACATTAATAAAATTCCAACTGACTGCCTTATAAACTGCCTTATCTACTATTGGGCTTACTTAATTTTTTTAATAACGAAAACTGGTACTTAAATACTTTGCAACAGACTTTTATTATAACCTACTTTTCATAAATCAGAATAAGCCCTATATTTTTTTGATATGAATAAAATTCCAGCATGCTGAGTTATACTAGACTATTATCATAATAAACTTTAACTTAATTAGGGTGACTTACTCTGCCATGTCTTTTCAAATTAATTGCAAGAATCTGGTTTCCAAATTCTTCTCCTGAATTAGTTTTAATTAGGCCTACGGTGAGAACTTCCCCAGTAATAGCCAAGCTTATTTCATTTAACTTGTTCTGAGAAATGTAGAGCCTAGGTTAAGTAGAATCCAATATGATGACTTGCGTCACGGCTAGGAATATTACTTATTTTTTGTTATTCTTAACAGATTGCAACTGCTGTAGAGATAATAAACTTAGTTAATTGTCGAATAATATCATACTCAGTGATTTAAAATTATCAATGTTAAGTGATTTTCTAACTGAACATCTTAATTTCTGACCCCTTAGCTGTCTAGCCTTAACTTATGGTAGCCTATTGTATACGTATTCTTCAACATTGAAATGAATAAAAAAAAAAAAAAATACTAGTCTATTATGATATGTATATATATATAAATATATATATATATATTATATATATATATAATATAAATAGGTCTAATTTTGTGGATAATATCGTATATAATATTCTTTAAATAGTATTTGTTAAATTAACTCAACACATATGTTGTATGTTGTGGCATGTTGTTGTATATTTAGTGCTAGGTTAACCGAATACCAGAATGATGGATCAATATGAATTTCTATAAGAATATTTCAAGGAAAATCATATTGCAAAATTTTTAAAACTTTTTTTATTTTATTTTATATCAGGCCCCCTACGTACCTTTCCTTGCCATTGAAAAAATTTTAATTTCTACACAAACTTCGAGATCAAAGTTCCACTTTCGAGTTTCTTGTCTGGATGAATTAGTATCGAGTAGTGTTTGTTTTCGTCATACTATTTCTTCAGTACAATTCTCAGGATGACTAGTTTGTTATATATTATTTATGTATATTTTTTATTATTATATTTATTGTTTATATTTTATTATTTATTTTATAGCTATTATATTTATAATTAGTTATTATTATATAATTGTATATTTTATATATATTATATATATATATATATATATTATATATATATTATATCATATATGTATATATAATATTGATATTATATATTTAGGGGATGTGCGACATAGTGATAAAAGCCGATACGAATACGAATATCGACCTTAAAAGTAAATTTCGGCCGAGATACGAATATTCGGCCGAATAATCACTACGCTATTCGGCCGAATATACTATTGTCAAAGTTCGGTCATCCATTTAGGGAAAAATAAAGAAAACTTACACTGGTCAACAAGAATAGGTGAAATTTTTCTTGGATGGGAATTGTAGCAGATATATTAATGGAGGGTGCTAATTCCATATATATCTCGATTTGCTGTATCACATCCGCGTTTTTCGGTGCAATCAAGGAGCTACATTTGTGGGTATTCCTTAGGAATAACGAAAAATTCATTGTGCGCACACGTAGGCTGTAATATAACGTTTACTTCCGCATATATTCTACAATAAGCAGCAAGTTTACTGCGGTCGATATTTCGGAAGCATGGTGGTAACTTTTAGTACGTCTACATGTATGGATATCAATGACCTGGATGATGTCTATCATCCTTCTGAAATACAGTCGGATGGTCCGTCATTGTTCACATAGGGTGAACTGAACGATCTTGTAAGAGAGTTGTATTTGCCGAAGTTTGTCCTGAGCTGTTGGCTTTTCTGAGTTTGGCATGAAAAATACTTACTGGAGCAAGACACAAAGAGTACACATTTGTATATCGCGTAACAGAGGAAGCAGAGCTGCGGAGCTCTTCTAGTCAGATGGTAACCTTGTGTATTGGAGTGAAGTTTTCAGGCCTACTACTCACTATGGACTCCGCCAGCATACGATGCAGGTAGAGTGGCGACTATTATTGAAAAACTTCCAAGACAGCTTATAAGTGTGTGTTGTACACAACGGCAACAGGGTATGCTTCGGTTTCAGTAGGGGTACCGGTACGGATTGAGAGAGGAGTAATGCAAAAATTCAATGATCATGTTTGAGAGCTACAATATCAGGTATATTGGATGGTAAATATTGCGTCAGACCTCAAAATGTAAACATTTTTGCTCGGTCAGCCAAGCAGGTTCACCAAAAGTACATCCCTGCTATCCTGTGCTATTGGGAACAGCCGGGCGGCAAATGATCACGGTGGACCGAAAAGAGATATGGCCATCGCGAGGGAGAACATTGAACGCCAGTTGACAGAAATCGTACGTGAACCACTGTACAGAGAGAAAAAACTATCATCTAAACCTCCACTCACATAGACAACTTGGTTTGATGAAGCATTTGTGAAGGCCCTGTACCCATGATGGTGAGTGCTTCCCATATTATGCTCAACGTTTCCGTGGTCTGAGTGACGAGAAGAAAAAAGCCGGGATATTTGATGGCCCACAAATACGCACACTCCTCCGTGATGCTGCCTTGCTACAACAATGACTGTGTTAGGGAGGCAACAGCGTGGAATGCTTTTTTCAAATGTAGCAGAGAATTTTCTGGGGAACAGGAAAGTCGAGAACCACTAACATGTACAAGGAACTGCTAGACAGTTTTCATTCTCATGATGCAGAATGGGTTTAAAGTTGCACTACTTACATTTCTCCACCTAAGAAAATTTCGCTGATAAACCTAGGCGATGTAGTGATGAGCAAGCGGTGAACGCTTCCATCAAGATCTAAAGTTCATGGAAGGACGTTACCAGGGCAAGTGGGATATCAATATCATGGCCGACTATTGTTGGAGCTTGATGAGGGATATTCCAGACGCTAGCACAGTAAGATCGTTTACGAAGAGAAAGTTCTACCATGTAGTATGTTTACATTAACTAACCCCATTCCTTCTATTACATTCATTGTTGTCTCATATTACCTCTTTATTGCATAGTTGTATTGATATGTTTAACATATACTCTTATCAAGACATGTATTAAATCACGTTACGATTTGTTTCTGCTTCCCTTCATATATCCAATATATTATATATATAAATATATATATATATATATAATATATATATATTATATATATATATATATAGTTATATATATGATATATATATAATGTATGATAATTATATATATATATATATATATATATATATACATATATATATATATATATATAGTATATATATATATATATATATATATATATATATATATATAATATAATTATATAACAGTGTATAATAATATTATATATATAATATATATATTATATTCCAATAATTTTTATAGACTCTCTTGAAAAAGGTAAAAATGATAAAATTTTACAAATTCTGTGTTACACATAATCTCACAAATGCGATGTTGATATGCAAACCCGATTTACAGTTTTTGGAATCAGCACACAATTAATCGATGCGAAACCCCCGTCCAAGAAATTTCAGGTTTACCAGTCTTTTGCTACATCAAGTAATAAAACAAAAAGTAAATTAACTATTTCTTACCTATATAGCAAACCTTCACTATATTAAACAATATTTAAATTGAAAATTGAAAAGTTTCGTAGTTAAAGATATTAAACTAACCTTCATCTTGAATAAGCCTAAGGCTAAAAATGACAACATGTACGCAAGTTCTCCATTTCCGTGGATAACTATCTCTTGTGGCTTCACAAATATTTCCTCCTGCTCTAAAAGATTCTTTCACTTTCGACTGATGACGGTGGACTGCTGAAAGGTATTTTATTGCTAGTTTTTTCTAAATTCATAAAAACTATTTCCAGTGTTTTTTCCACCAATTGAAGGGATTATCATTGTCTTCACTGGTCAAAGAAGGCAAACTTATTATATATTTGATTATTTTTTGATGTAATTCGTATGCTCACCTTTTTACTTTTATGTAACATATAATCCACATCGAGAAGAATTGGAACTTTGCTTTTCCTTCACTCTCCTGTTCTTTTCTGTATGAACTGATTTGATGCCACAATTTATTTAAAACAACATTTAAAGAAGTGAAAATGAACCTTCAGCTTCACTTTCCCATACGTGAATCATCGTCAGCAGAATAGTCATATCTTAATTTCCATGCATTCTTTCCAACAGCTCCATCCAATTTTTTTACTGATCATCTGATTCATGTTGAGAAATTAGCTTGAATCGCAGATCTAAGAAAGTAGCTACAAACAAAGATTTATCACATAGAACCTTAGAAAGTCTTTTTTTCTACTGATTTCTTAAGCTCTTCAAAGAGTGTAATGATTCTACTGAAGCTTTTGCGTTTAAATTGCCTTATTCTAAACATTAGATTTAATTCTAAAATAGACAGGGAATCACTTGGCGACTGTTACTGTCACGTTTGAATGCTTGTTGTTTAAGTGATGTGTTCAAAATGGCTCAAGTAAATGGAATAATTTTGCCACTGAAAATTAGTCAAACCTTGTTCTGTTGCATTCAGCAGCAAAAAAACATTCGTGCTTCTCATGTTTCAACACAATCTTTTAAGCATATCTAATAAGTTCTGTTCCAGCGTGTAGAATACGTCTGAATTAATTATGCTGTTTAAAGTATTCAGCTGCATTGGTAAAGTTTTAAAGCTTTGGCAAGCTGCCGTTGCTGGAATGGTGAAAATGAGAGGATATGGTCACTGCAAGTAAATAATAATAATCTTTAACAGACTTCTGACATAAATTGAATCGTGAATGCATAGTTGCACATGTGAAATAAACATGAAATTGAATAGCAAGCCACTTCTCGCCTTATACCTAGCTACAATGTTTTGGTCCATTATCGCGTTACACAAATAAATTCTATTTTTGGAATAATTGAAAAATTTTCAAAGGCCCTATAGGATCTGACAATGGACCAAAGATTTTCGCCATATTGGCTACAAAATTTTGGCTATATTTTTTATTTTTTGGAAGTTTCTAAAATTTCAATTTTATATTGAAATAACTTTTCCCTTATGTTGACGTAATTATTGTTTATTAAAGCTCAATATTCGGCCCGAATAGTTCGGCAAAAGCGAATACCGAATATTCGGTATTGTGGCCGAATAGGCCGAATACCGAATATCTACCCGAATAATTCGGCACAATCCAATTATATATATATATATATATATAGTATATAATATTATAGTCATATCATATATATATATATATACACCTCACCCTCAATATCCACAACCTTATATATATACTATATATATATATAATATACTATATTATCTAGTAGCGGTTGAGGCGGTGACACAGGCCCGCTCTTTGGAAGGGGTGATTTCGTCGCACTCAAATAAAATAAAAAATAATAAATAATATAGAAAAAAAATATTTTTTTCATTTTATAGCCACGTGGTAGTACTTACAAGTTTTATTTAGATCATGTTTAATTCATATAGTTTTATATCTTTTTAAATAAATGTTATGAAATTAGGGTACAAAATGTCTTTCAATAGAATTTCACTTTTGAAAAATGAGTTTTTAACTTTGTAATAAAATGAAAAATTGTGGTATGGATTTTAATTCTTTTTTTCGTGGATACACTCGAGATGTTTAGCTTTAAAACTGGCAAAGTAATTTTTGATTCCCAAACAGTATTTACGGTGGCATAAAAACGGGCCTAAACTTGGTCGATTCACCCCTGCCGTAAAAATGTGAGGGGGCTCGGACCACCATTGTTTTCGTATTTTACGGTATTATTATTGACATTTTTATTACGTATAATTAATTTATAATATAATAATATAAGTACTTATATTAAGTGAAAATTTTTAAAAATAATGAAATTTAGATAAAAAAAACGAATTTCAAAAAAGTGTCAAAATTTGAGCGGAGAGGGTGAATCGACCAACTTAATTATTCTTATTCTTATTTAATCATTTATTGACATTTTTTATTACTTATTACGACATTTTAATATGATATAATATTATTATATTAAGTAAAAATTAAAATAATAAAATGAATATATATGAAAAAGATGAATTTATAAAAAGATGGTCGGATTAACCCTTAATTGTGGCTGCTTCACCCCTGCCACGGTCCAGGCTGACTCAGCGTTATTCAAACTTTAATACAACTTTTATTAATTAGAATTGACATTTATTAATTTTTTGTGTGCTTATGACCGACTATAAAAAACCTTAATTTAACCAAAAAAAAATTTTTCAAAAAGTTCATTTAGGGGAAGTCGGGAGATCCAAGTTAATGCCTAAGGGTGGTCCGATCAACCGCCTGACCGCTAATTTAACTATATATATTTATATATATATATATATAATATATATATAATATATATATATATAAATATAATATATATATATATATATATAATATATCATATATATATATATATATATATTTAAAGCTTACTTCTAGTTCTAATGAACCATAACAAAACTTAAGTAACCTAACTATTGTCACTAATCGTCTACCTAACAACAACTTTATTCCTAATCCTAGATCTTAATAGTCTCCCAAGTCGCCTAACACTAATGGATATTATATTATATATATATAGTAAGTATATAATATATATACTATATATATATATAATATATATATATAATTATATATATATATATAAGTATAATATTTATATATATATATATATATTGAAGTACTCACAATTCATGAATAGTGCCTTGTTTATAGGTTGCACGAAGTCAGTAATATGCATTAAAATAAAATTTAAATTTTTTCTATTACTACTGAACATTTTTTTAAGCATTTGTCACATCTCTTTTTTTTTGCAAAACTAAGTACAAATGTTGTAAATAATTACAAATATTGTAAAAAAGCTAGCAAACTCCAATCTTTTTGGTATAATCTCAAATATATCAATAACATTCATTTCTGAACTTTACACTAAACACGTATAATACAACACAATCCTTCACTATAACCTTACAAACGATTGTGAAGCTGATTTTATATATATTTGTATCTTACAATATTTATTACAAATAATCGATTTGGTATAATTTAAAATATCTTATATTGTTCATTCTCATAAAATATCATTAGTGGACTGTTTTTTTTAAGTGCTGTCGAAATGTAACATTAAGCCAATTTTACCTATATAATCCAATCTTTAGTAATCATAAATAGGCATATTTGTAGATACTGTACTGTGACTTTTCTGAAAATTTTTTCTAATTTCAAGAAAATTTCTAAGTTCAGAAAAACATATTAAGTTTACAGTAAGAGTTTTTTTAAAAATTATTTTAGTGCAAGCTTCCTGAATTATTCCAGAAGCTTGCCACTAAATAATTTTCTTAAAAAACTAAACTTAACTTAACTTTTCTGAACTTAGAAATTTTTTTTCAGAAAAAAGTCACAGTACAGTATCTACAAATATGCCCATAAATAATTGATTATCAATAAAATATTAATGAAATCAATATAATCAATACCGTCAAATGGGGGAAAACTGGTAAAAATTAGGCTTTTTTTTTTTTTTTTTGTCGTCATGAAAAATCAAAATTTCAAGTTAACCCCATTACTTAAATGATTTTTTCTGCTAAATTTGAACCTTCTTAAATGTTATAAAATAAAGAAAATATTAAAAATGTGAAAAATATTTTTAGTAATTTTTTGTAAAATGCTAGTGTGAAAATTTTTTTAGGGGGTAAAACGGCTCAAGTTTGTTTGAAGTCACAAATTCTCAACTCACAAAATCCCTATCTTTTTACCCTAACTATTTTCAGAAACAATTTTACTTTACCCTACCGAGTTTTTGTTGATGTGTGGAGCTCAAAAACTATATAAAAGGTTTTATTTTTTTATTTTTTTATTTTCATTTTTTTCTCTTCATTGTAGTTTATTTTGTCTCTTTGTTGTGTATCGTTAAACTTATTTAATCATTAACATTATTTGTTAGAGTTATATATATATATATATATATATATATATATATTATATATATATATATATACTATATATATATATATAATAAGAGGTATAGATTTAGGATGAGAGAGGAAGTACGAGAGAGAGAGAGATGGAGAGTAGAGAGAGAGTAGGAGAGAGGATGTAGGAGGAGTGGCGGTGAGGCGTGATGAGAGGAGGGTAGAGGAGGAGAGGTGAGATGGAGAGTAGAGATGAGACATGTAGAGAGATGAGAGACGGCAGAGAGGAAGGAGTAGGGCTAGAGAGTGAGTATAGATAGAGAGTAGAGGAATGAGGAGAGAGAGAGAGAGAGAGCAGCAGAGGATAGAGAGAAGAAGAGAGAGAGGAGAAGAGAAGGGAGAGAGAGAAGAGAGAGATGAGAGAGAGAGAGAGAGAGAGAGAGAGAGAGAGAGAGGAGAGAGAGAGAGAGAGAGGAGTAGAAGAGTAGAAAGAGAGAGAGAGACGAGAGAGAGAGGGAGAGAGAGAGAGATGAGGGAGACGAGGTAACAGAGAAAGAGGAGAGAGAGAGAGAGAGAGAGAGAAAAAGAAGAGAGAGAGAACGAGAGAGAGAGAGATAGAGCAGAGAGAGAGAGAGAGAGAGAAGAGAGAAAAGATGAGAGAGAAGAGAAGAGAGAGGAGAAGAGAGAGAGAGAGAAGAATGAGAGAAGAGAGAAGGGAGGAAGAGAGAGAGAGAGAGATGAGAGATGAGAGAGGAGAGAGAGAGAGACAGGAGAGAGAGAGAGAGAGGTTTGTGAGTGAGAGGCAGAGAAGAGAAGAGAGAGAGAGAGAGAGAGATGAGAGAGAAGGAGAGAGAGGAGAGAGAGAGAGAGAGAGAGAGAGAGAGAGAGAGAGAGGAGAGAGAGAAAGAGAGAGAGAGAAGATGAGAGAGAGAGAGAGACGAGAGAGAGAGAGAGAGAGAGAAGTAGAGGAATCAAGAATTAGAAGAGAGAGAGAGTAGAGAGGGAGGAGAGAGGGGAGAAGCAGACAGAGAGAAGAGAGCAGACGAAGAGAATAGAAGAGAGATGAGAGAGAAGAACGAAGGAGAGAGAGAGAGAGAGGGAGAAGAGAAGAGAGAGAGAGAGCAGGCTAATTTATAAAGGTTTTAAGGTAAGTTGCATAATAAAAGAAAATCTATAAGACTTGTCGAAAGAAACTTTATTTAGAATATCAAGTTTCATAAATAATCTATGTAACCTGAAAATCTTTTTTTTTTTTTTTTTCTTTTTGCATTTAATCTCTCGGAAATATTTATAAATTTTTTTTTTTATTTTTCCCCCATTTAGGGGGCCTTTCGATGCCGAACGGGGGAACCAAGCAGAGGGGGCGAGAAGTCCCCTGTCCGTCCACCGGAAGTCCGAAAAAACCCCCTCCGACTCCTGCCATCTTTGCGGTTTTAATTAGTTAAAAATAATACAATTAATTAACACATAAAAAAATAATTTTTAATCTCCCCTTTATACTTTGGTATTACTTTAACTAACGAGTAGAATTACCGATAGGGGAACCCACCAAAGATAGCAAGGCCACCGTCGGGGGTCTATCTTGACCTCCCGATGGACGATTTTTTATTGCAGAACGACGTAAAAATACTTTCTTGGGCAGTTTATGTGTAGCATTTGTAATAATGAATTAATAATAAGCAAAAGGTTATTTTAAGACTTTTATTTCTTTTCTTATAAATTCTGAAGCAAACAGTCCCCTTTACTGATTACAAAAATCGTCATTTGTTTTTAGGGGTAGCATTTGTATGTCTCTAAAACTCTCCTGGATAAAAGGACCAAATTATACTATAAGAGATTGATGAAACTTATTCTGTCAAAATGTAAATATAATAAAGGGAGGGTTTTCAATATGAGCCTGGTTTATATATTAATATATATATATATATAATATATAATTACGATATATATATAATATATTATAGATTATATATTTAATTTTTAATATATTATTAATATATATTAATGTATATGATGTATATATATATATATAAATAAAGTTAAATTATTTCTAGCTTTTTTTGACTTCAATGCTTTTTGAAATTTTAAAACTTACTTTTTTTTATACATATTAAAAGTGTTAAAATTTTTTCTTCACTATTATCATTAATTTTACCTCTTATTTTTTTAGTTTTTTATTTCTGGTAACAGAAACTGTGTGACTCAAACAAACTTGAGAACGCCAGGTAAAACTGGTAGGTGCGTCAAATTTAAAAGTATCATTAATTTTTTATTGTCTCGAAGTACGTTGTGGAACTTACTAATTTATATTAATAAAAATACTTAATAAGTATCTACTGTTAAAATAAACTTTGGGTAAAAAACCAAACATGTTAAAACTTAAAACTGTCCCTAGCATACGAGCATACATATTTGTTGTAAAATGATTTACATTACTATACGTGATCTCTCGAGAACTATGATACTGTACACCAGAAACCAATTACATATTTAGAATCAACGTATAAAGTTACTTCGTGGAATGTTTTAAAAAATAAAAATAAAAAAATAATACTATAGCTATAATAATAAAAAAAAAAAATTTATTGTTTTTTGTATATTAAATTTTTTAATAAGCATTTATAACGCTGATTCCAAATATGTAATTGGCTTTTCTTGTAAGTATGCCATTTTTATATCAATAATCGGCGTAAAACTAGATAATGTAAAGTTTGGCCTATTTTTTTTTACGACATAATATCAAAATTAAATATAATAACACAGTAATATAATACATACCTAGGTAATTATACTTTAATTTATAATATATAAAGGAAAATATTATAAGAAACTAAAAAAAAAATTATTTATACATGAAAATATAGTAACCAGCTCTACCCCAAAAAAGTGAAACCAACTTAAAAACTTAAAAAAATAGGCCTAATCAATCACTAGAGAGTATTCAATTACATACATCGGAAACTCTTAATTTCACACCTTTTTTACTATATTGAGTCAAGCGAATGTGAGTAATTTCATTCGTTCTTTTGAGATGTAGAAGTTCTTTCTTTTCTTTTGATCTTTTTCAAAAAAAAAAAAAAAAAAAAAATTTAAATGGGGATATTTCGAAACTAATTATTTGCAAAATTCTATTAAATGTTTTGAAATATATAATTAAAATAATAGTCTTTTAATGTACCATTTATCTACCAAAGAAACCTTTCCCCAATTTCATAATGGTTTGTCATTACATGAACAAAGCTATTAAGGCACATTTTTCTACTCCTAAACTTACCCATTTCCCCGCATTTAAATGGTAAATTATAAAAAAGATCAATAGTGGTTTATACTTATTAAAAGATACATGATTACCGGGTTTACAATTTTCAGTTATGTTTTTTTATATTTCTTTTCTTTATATGCCTATATATTATACAAAAATGTACAAAGACTCATACGAAAAATCTCGAAATAAATTTTTTATACCATTTTCCTTAAAATTTAAATAGTTTTAATAGTATTTGCATGATTCAGATTGAATGGAAATTCACAACTTACCAAAATTTCAATATAATTTTATTTGATACTTTTTTTGTACAGCATTTTAAATTGTTAGCTTTTAGATACACGTATTCGTGTTAAATAACGACTAGAACAGGACTTCGCATACAATTTATACACCACATGGGCCTATCAAGATAAAAGGCCTAGTCAAAAGTAATAGGCCTAGATAACGGTCGCCATTCGCGTTGAACGACTTGCTCTAGGTTTAAATATAATGCCATTAACCTAATCCCATAATTACACATTAATTAATTGGTTATGAGTATGTGAAATATTTTTTCAACCATTATATAGGGTTCAACATTCTACTACAACTTTTTACAATAATTTCACTTCACATCACCTATTTATTTATCAGGTTGGATAATGGCGAACATAGTTTAAAATAAGTAGGAATAAGTATGAATAGCATTGGAAATGCAGCTGAAAATCTCAGGAACCTATACTATCCCCAACTCTTTTTCTCGTTTTCATCTGATACTTCGTCTCCTATGATCCTATTCACTCTTAATTACGAATTTCAATTCGCAAGGCGTCTCACTCAACGGCAACACTGGTAAACAAAAATAAGCTTTTTTTGTGACCTGGTAAAAAATGGTACATTCTATATAAAACGTGATGGGAAAACAAACATAACCTTGGATTTATAAAAATTATTATACACACACACACAACACACAACCACACACCACAACACACACACAACCACACACAACACACATCACACACACACACAACACACACACCACACACACACAATGTATATACACACCAACACACACCAACACACACACAACTACACACACCTACACACTCAAAAAAACACACACACACAGCACACACCTACACCACACACACACAGCACACCCACACACACACACGACACGACAACACAGAACACCCACACACACACACACAACATCACACACACACACACACACACAATATATAATTATATACTATATATATATATATAATATATATATATAATATGTATATATTATATATAATATATAATATATATATATACCGTATATATACTATATTCTATTTTTGTGTTTATTTTAGGGATATAAAAGCTATTAGCTATATATATTCTTATAGTTTGCATATAATGATAATCAAATACTATTAGTACTTATTGTCTCCATTTGGATATATGGCTAATTGTCTCAGAAGATTTTACTAAAAAAAACAAAGCAGGTTCCATTACTGATGTCACAAAACGGTCGTCTGATCGTACGCTCTGTTTATTTCAAGCATTAAACGACAACAAAAATGATTAAGGGTATCGGAGGTAAATTTTCTAATTTCTTCATTTCTTGTAAAATATTTTTACTGTCAACCCATCTCTATTCTCTTTGATTATTACTTACCATTACCCTACTAAGTTTAATGATAGTGCTAATTTACTAAAGCCTCAAGGCTGATCGAGTTATCTTAGGGCTACAACAACTTCTCAATGAGCAAAATCTTCTTGCAAAATAAACAACAACTCAAGGTAAGACTTATGTTATATATATACTAAAATTGCTTTATTTATATATTAATTTTTTTAGTCATTATAGATTATCTCCATCACTCATTATATTTTGCTATAAAATGCTGTTGCTTTGTAGGGAACATCTATATAAATTATGGTATTAATCTTTAAATTACATTATTTTTTTCTGATGTTTTACGACGATATTTTCTTTCTGGGGCAATCCCTTATTAATATCCAGCACTAATGTGCACACCTTGGTATAACTTTTCCACGACGGAAATCTTTTTGTGGAACGGTTCCCAATGTTCGTCACTTATGGTACTCAAATTTTCCGGGGGAAATCGAGATGAAAATCCAGGAAGTGGATTTTCAAAGACATGTTGCAACCAATTTGTTTGTGTGCATTAAATAATTCAGTCACAATTTCCTTCTAGTTGTCAGCTTTGACATTTCCAAGAAAATTTGTAAAAACTACTATAAAAAATCTCCAATCTTTTGATTTAACTTTATTTAGCATGTGCTCAAATTCTCCATCTTCCATTATTACTCTCATTTGTAGGTCTACAGAAATACCCTCTTTAATTTTAGTCTCACTAAGTCTGGCAAATTTTTGTTTTTAACACAGAAAGCCTTTTCCATTCTGATTCATTGTTTTAAGAAAATTTTTCATTAAGCCCAATTTAATATGTAATGCTGGGAGAAATAAATTTTTGGATAAATAGATTTGTTTTGGCCATAGTTTTTGAAGTGCCCTAATCTCCTCACAACATTTACAATATAGGGTACTCAAGATAATTAATTCTTTGTTAATATTGAGCCCAAACCTGTTTATATTGCTCAGTGTTAATATGCGAGTGCAAGACTGATTAATTGTTCAAAGGGAATAATTAACAATTCATATAGGATGTAGCTTTTAGACGATTAGAGTGGATAATCATGTCCTCTTTTTTTGAAAATCGTGTGCCTATATCTTAAATTTGAAAATGAGACATTTTGTAAACACTCCTTCGTGCAGACGTACCCTCCTCAAAGGATTCATTATGTATTTAGGCGCTCCTCCAACATATCCACTTGGAAGTTTTGCATAAAAACACGTTGTGTGGTCTCGACATAATCTTATACGTTGCACTCTCTCTAACATATCTACGTCAAGGGTGGAAAATTATGAACAATTAGGAAAGATAAAAAAGGAAAATACTAATTTTTTCCTTCTTTGGTGTTAATTAGATACCTAGTGGTTAGGTGCTCCACTTGTGCACAAGCGGAGCCAAAGAAATCACCACAAGTGAATGTTATTTTTGCTTGGTTAAAAATTGATATCTGATAAAGTTATTCAATTCGGGTCTAATACAATGAGCAAACTGTTAATTTGAAGTATTCCGGGATTTAGGAATCAGCCAGTAATACGCTTAATTACGCGGATCTTTGCGTGTTATTGTACTCCACTCACTCTAAAATATTACGATAACTAGTATGTCTAACCCATCCCAGTGTCACATATATATACAACTTAGCTATATACCTCAGTATAAAACACCACTAATAATGTGGTCTGATTAAGTAATAGATGATATATCCATGAGTATTTTGAGTGTTACACACACGTGTACAGTAATAAATTAGTGGTAGTATTATAAGGAATATGAGAAAGTACTATTTATATTTACTATACACATCAACTAGTTCTCTCTTGTATATATCCATGAGAAAGAATTCATAATTAGATTTTAGAAACAAGAGTTAAGTTCTCTCAAGCAAGATTCTGAGCTTTAAAGTCAATAATATCTTATAAGGACCTAAAAGATGATGATAAAGAAACTGTCTAAGTGCCGAATTATAAAATAACTTTTTTTTTTCGTATTAAAAATGAAGAGGTATTTAATAAACTTTCTTCTAACATATATTTCTCATTATGATAGATAAGTAAGACCTCCTATATAATAGATATATACTTGTTAGAGTATATATGTAAACATATTATCATCACTGAATCCTCTATACTCCAATATGAATGAGGTTTATAATCCTAAATTATTCCTATATATTTATTATATATACTTCAGGTCTTGAGATAGATTGATAATAGATAGATAGATAGAATAGATAGATAGATGTTTTAAAACATTTGAGTTCCGTAAACCAAGTATTTTTTAAAAGTATTAAAAAATAAAAAATCAGCCTAATAATAACAATATAATATGTAGGAATCAGTGTGAGGAATACTTCTCCTTACTTATATAGTAAAGAATTGCGCGATAATGATTTCCTATTTTTATGCGGTTTTGTGAAAAGGTAAGTTCTACACGGAAATGTAACTTTGATGAAAATAAGTGTTATTGGAAACAACGTTGTTTAATTGATTTGGAAAAATAATTATTTTTATAAATATATATATTCTCCTCGTCATGCCAACAGTCTACTCTATCAAATATAAGGATTCGATTCTCTCATCATAAATATCTTATATGGACTAAGGTCATCTATTAATAGCCACCTAAAAAACACTAAAACTGAGTGAAAATGAATTTCAATATGATGAATTAGTGAAAATAAAAATGTTTAATAAACATTGAGCAACTGATTTATTTTATTGCAGAATCAATGAACTAAACTAAAACCCTTGTATTTTATATGTTGAATAGAAAATCTCTCGTCTGAAATTTTTTTAAGGGTCTTTCTTAATCAGTTTGTCGCAATAATGACAGTCTCTCACAGCAAGAGTTTTGTATTCATTTTGAGTGAAGTAGATTGTACTGTGGTCATACGTTTAACCAATCCAAACTTGCGTTGCCAGCATACATAAAGCGCTGAGATAGGGTATACTAGTGGTGTAAAATTTTTTTACTCAATATTTTTTTTTTCTTAGAGTTAATCTCTATATGTGATTCTAACAATCCCTAACGCGTCAATAATACAACATTAAACTTGACCAACACGAATTTGTTTCTTGCTCTTTTAATATCCAAGCTTTCTTTCTAAATAAATTACTTCGATAATTTTTCACAAACGCCCAAGTGTGCATAGCCCTATTCATTTCATTATAAGGGAACTTTTCTTAGGATGAGTTTACCAATACTTTCTTACTTACGAAATATTCGAGACCTGCAATGAACAACTGCTATGAAAAAGATTTACACCTCTGATTTTCTATATACCTCCTTTTTTTGCCATGTTGTTTCTTAAAGTAGAAATTAACACACGCCTCTAAAAAACTCTTGTCATAGGTTTATATTTTTAAGGCCATTAATCCCAGTATAATTTTGCTGCTTTAATTATAGAGAGTTTTTTGAAGGGGGTTTCATTAAGTGATGATGGGAACGCCACACGCCATAACTAAAGTCATGGTAACAGCATACATAATAAATATTTGACGGATGAAATTTTTATACCTGAATCCACGTAATATCTCCTTGTCTATGTATTTCCAATTAATGTCTACCTTTTTATTGGTGGGCGATATAATGTACACTTATTAGGTGTCAAGTCACCCAGACTATAGAAGAAGATCACACTGCAGAACAGGAAAAGGGGAGGAAGTATAATGTCTTTCACACCCTGCTACTGGGTACTTACACAAAAAGATCTTTTGAGGGTTTTGATCGTAGATTGCGACACGTAATTTCAAGAGATTATAAAAAACTATTTTTGTGTTTCATCATTGGTAACACTGGTTAAGTTTGTGTTATACAAGTGAGGGTAAATTATAATTAAATTTTTCCATTACCCAACAATCACCCAGGATGCGAATAACTTTTCCGCGCACAGTATGAGAGCCATATATTTGAGAGGTTAGGTTTTTTTGAATAGCAACGCACCTCTAGGACGAAATGATGGTTTGACATAGTTCGAGATATGAAGTTTTTAGTCCAAAGATTATATTTTTCAAAACGCTTTTGAAGAGAAAGTCCAAAAAGCGGCGGTTGAGTTATGGCATCGGAATAGCAAACCTCTCTCATCATAAGTGAATTTGGAGATCCTTTACGCGGCACAACTAGCTTTTCCTTTAAAGTGCAACCTAACAATTCATCAAAGATAAGTAGCGAGTCGAGTTAAATTGTGACTCAAACTCACTCTTGAAGTTGATGCACATTTCTTGTGGTGGCTAATATGTCGTTCTGTTGTGGTCTGTTCCGAATTTTTTGTCGAGGGGATAAAACCAATAAATATAAATTCTTTGGACCATACTATTTCCAGAGCTCAAAGACTCTTTCTTTTCGTCATATAAAGGAAAAATGCAGATGCATCCTGTCTATAAAGTTGAGCTTTCTGTTCAAAAATATCTATATATATATATACTGAAACAGTATCTCGAGAGTCATTTATCCTTTTATTTTGGAAGGTAAAAATAACGCTATCACATATACACACGCATTGTTTTTAGATTGCAGGTAGTTAACACTAATTTTAATGTAGGTGGTGGCAAATCTATTTCTCTCACAAGGGATAAGAAATTAGTTATACTGCTATTACCTTCGGAGGGCTTCCGGTAGAGGGGAGATAAAAAATGAGAGAAGAGCGTATTACCATGTATATTCTTGGATAAGGGAAATATCAAGGTGAGGTGAATAGAGTAAGAGAGAGTTATGTCACTAATTTTATGCCAAACGAAAGAAGTATGCGCATCTATCCTCACCATCTCCGTAATCGAACTGCAAAAACGTATTCAAAACTTATCATCTCTTTTGTTCCATTTTTGGAGTCTTTCAACGTTGATTGTCCACATTTCTGCACAGCGAGAAGTATATTGTTGGATAAGTGAAAGTTTGTCCGATTCAGATAGGATATATTATTTTTATATCATTCAGATATTTTATTGCCTTAAATTTATATTTTGAATTAACTTTCTCAATTTATGTCTCAATAATTGCCTTTCAGATATTTTCATTCTTTTTTTGGTTGTATGGGAGGGTTTGCATTAGATGTGTTGATCCTTCGTATGATGAGAGATGAAGTAAAGAACTTTTGAGACTGAATGGAGGGTGTGAAGCAAGAGATAGAAACTCTTCTTTTTAAAAAACTTCATATATGAAAGAAACGTTTTCTCATAATTCTAACTTAGTTGTGTATATGCATTGCGTTTATCACTTTGGTACACTTTCTTTTTTCTACTCATGTGTGCTTCATGCCTGTTATTTTTCCCATGTATATATAAATTTGTTTAAGTAGCAAAATTCCTTTCGGTGAGTTATGAAAAAACCGTTTTTCAGTGTTTAGGTTTATTTGCCGAGCCTGGAATTTTGTCATTTTATTTTTATAATAATAATATATATTTCTTATATATATTTTTATTAGAGAAATGTAAATAATTTAAAAAAATTTTCTCTTACTTTCTTTTATATTAAGCAGCTTATTTAGAGTGCACGATTTAGCACATATTTTGATTATCTATAGTGCAAGTAATAAAGTTAGTCATACTCCATTCTTTTATTAATCTGGTTTGTGCAGGTGTCGTTCATAGTTATATATATAACAGGCTCAATATAGAGTGTAAAACTTTTGGGATTTATCATTGTGTCTTTTTTGTGAATTTTTCGTATTTATAATGAAAATATCTTATTTCCCACTCTATCTATGTCTTCAAAACTCTAAATAAATTGACTCGCGTATTATTTAGAAGTTTTTATAATTTTCAGTTTAATATATTCCTGTAGAAGACAAAATCTGAACGTTACGAAAATGGGGGACTGACTGTACATGGATGTTTCAGACGATATTGATCCAGTGTGGGTGTTACGCTTTCTATTTTCTAAAGTTTTTTCTTTGGTAAATCGTTGTCTGTTAGTTCCACTCTAGTGTTTTGGTGAGATTGTCCCTTTATTTAATTATTAGGTGAGTAATTAAATAAGACGTTGAGAGGTAACAAGTGATATCATAACAAATTCTATGATTATTATATTTCATGTGAAAATGAACCATTGACAACATTGATACAAAATAAAAGACAGAGGACTAAGTCAGGTTCTGATTTAATGAACTCAGGTAATTGGAATGATACAGAAAATATATCGAGCATTCATTATAAATAAGAATATATGGGTATGATAGTGGAGTTCGGGGTATACTGATATGTAAAAGTGGAATCTAAAGGAGATAAAAAGGTCAGGCACACAGGAGTGCCCATGAAGTCATATGGATATTTAGCGAACAATAAAACATATACTATAACAGATCTATGGTTTCTCACACTAAATCATCTCATAGGCCATAGGAGTTCGACTCCTATCATATGTAATTTGTTTTTCGTTATTTTTTTAAACCATACCTAAATTGCATAATTGAAAATTAATAGTATCCAATTTTGAGTAATTTTTAAAAGAATATTTAAGGATTTATATCGTTGAGGATTACGATTAAACCGATCTTTCGCAATATTATTTTTCTTCTCAATAATTCTCTCATTTTAGATAATGCCACCACAGAATTAGATTTTTGATTTAATTGGGGTTCATTCGTTTTCTCTCTTACTGGCCAAGGTACACACAGAGAGAGGTTGGTGCAGAATGATCAAAAATAACTGGTCTGATATATGATAATATCTCTTTATATTTGTGTGGAATAGAAGATAAAAAAAAGATATACACCTATCACAAACATCGAGCGATTATACCAAAGAAATCTTATAAATAGTAATAAGATATAGTTTTAATTTAAGAATTATTAAGAGAAGAGAAGTAAAAGTCTTAGCACTTTATAGATCTGAAACCTAGAGAACCAATTATAAAGAAGGAAAGACAATATATGTTTTATATATAGCGATCTAGCTTCGTGCTAGTACTCCCTCAACTAGAACTATTCCTTTTTGAATATTTAAATTAAATATTATTAAAAATGGGTAAATTACTGCAATTTTCTAAATTTATAAATTCAACTATATAAATTAAAAGATAATGTGGGTGATTGATTTAAGTTTAAATCTCGTGTGTGCGATCAAGATCGATCAGATTATTTTTGCTGGTGAAATGTGGTATATAATATTGAATCGACTTATATTTCTTTGTTTTCGGAGTTATCCTAAAGACGCTGGGGTTCTCACACGGATTTGGTTAGATTTTAAATTAATTGCTATTGTCTAATATAGAGTTACAGTTATACAAACACAGGAAACATATCCTCAAAGAGTTTCTGTATAATTGTTTTCAGGCTGGTCACAGGTGAACTTGATAGTAAATTCAAACAGCCAGCATTTTTTTTGACACAAATCTTTTGAATCTATCTTCATAACGAGAATAGATGATTCGTTACTGCCTAGAGATTATGTACGCGAGAATCATTGAACCGTAACACTTATTATATATACTATTTATGTGTTCGTGTTGAAAGTTTATTCGCCGTATATTTCATCCACTAGAGTGTTTATCTCTATATTGAGTTATATATATTATATATTATAGTGTTAACTTTTATAAAGAAAAAACGGACGTTCAACCTCAATTTAGGTTTATAGAATAGATATTCAGTTATAATTCTTTGTGCATATTATTCTTATAAGTAATTTTAGGTCTATAATCTCTCTTCCTTGTATAATTCTTGTTAAATTATACAAGAACGATCTTTTATCAACACACAAAAATTCCGCAATAGCCACAATTCAGCCTCCAAGTAACAACTATTTAAACCTACGTAAAAAATACAATCGTAAAAGAATGTCATAACGAAAATAATTAATTTATCACCTTCGGGCATACAGAAATTTTTTAAAAATTATAAATGATAGATTGATGATGTGCGTGTTTATTTTAGATAGATTTTATGATAGATAGATAAGATAGAGAGAGAGGAGAGAGAGAGCTGTTGAAAAGAGGACCCAGGCACATTATAATTTGCACTCTCATAGGTCGAAATATGTGAGAGAGAGAGAGCAAGACGGAGCAAACTTATGAGTTAGAAGAGGGAGAAGAGGACGCAGAGAGAGAGGATGAAAACCAATACAATATTTACGAGACATTCTCCGCACTTTTAAAAGAATCTTATGTTAATATGTTATAACAAATTTAAGTAATTTCTTTCTAACTAAATTGTTGTTTATATTAAAGTCGGCTACCAACATTCCGCAGTTTTATTGAAATATCAGACTCAAAATCCGCAGTACCCAACAATTCCCTTGTATTTGTAACATTCCCGAAACATCATCCTAAATTAACCAAGCATCTGGCAATAATCCCATACATTTGTGAAACTTTCAACTATTTAAAAGTAACGTTTATCAAAAAATTGTTAATATTCACACTCGCCCTACGAAAAGTGCATAATACAAGATTAATAATTATACATGTAGAATAATAACGAAAATTTACTATAATTATATTCTTTTCCTGAGTTATTATGCCTTCTACTAAATTCTTTTTAGAGCCATCCTCTTATATATCCATATTTATATTATATTATAAGAAATTTATTTATTATTTTTCATTTTATTCTTTTAATTATTAAATTTTTAATTACCATATATTAAATTATATTCATTTAATTATAATTAATAATTACATAATCCTTTATATGTGTTATGTATATATATATATATTATTCAATATATAGTTTATAAGTATTATATAAGTTTATGCAGTTCGTCCATAAAAATAATTAACACATTTTATGACAAGATATTTCAGTAACTTTCTACTATACACGAAATTAATTATTTAATTATCTATGAAGTCATTGACGGGGAAAAAAGAAGCTGTCGTGGATAGGCTGAAAATTTTATTAAAAAAATCTTTTTTTTTTCATTTTATATTCATTATAATGATTGCCATATTCCATTAATTGGATTAAAGTCGGTAAAGTTAACTTTTGAAAAATAACTAATATTAAGGTCTAGAATATAATTAAAGTCGTTTGAGTACAACATAAAAAATCAATTGTATAACAGTAAGGTATAATTATTATAGCACCCTAACCTTAAGTGGTTTTTCTAGTTCATAATAATTTGTCTTCGCAGTCTAATTTAGATTTTATTATCCTTACAGGCTCATATAAGCATTATCAATTTTTAGTATATATAGAGAGTATATGCTTATCGTGAGAAGAGAATTTATCTAGCTCACATATAAAATACAACTTCCCGAGAGATACCAAATCAACCATAGCTAGTACGACCAGTTCTTTATTCCAAAAATGTAAAAATAATCACGAGGTAAAGAGTTAAGCTCCCGGCCAACGAAGTCTAGTGTACAGTGCTGGAGTACTTCTTGGGAAAGAACAGAAGAGTTCCTGTGTTTATTAGGTGGGGCTCTTTTCTCTACTTCTCCTTGGTTATAAATTCCTTATAATTTGTATATTATAGTCGCAGAAGCGTAGTTAGATGTGTCTTGTAGTATGGAAAAGCTTCTGCCTCGGGTCATATTTCTCCTGTTGTTTACTACTTTTGGTATGGCATTTGTTTCCATTGTGCTAATATATCTCTTTTTTTTATGCTTCCCCAGACCATATCGTCGATCTACTGACGCTTTTGAGAGCTAGTGATTCAAATTGCTCGCTCATCACCTGTGACGGCCATGGAAACATGAATCGATCTTTGGTGTGCCATAGATAAATGAAAGGCAGAAGACAGGTAGATATATTGTTCAGGAATGGGTCATCCAATCACCATTTTTTTTCCTACCAATTACACGAGAGTAATGGGAAAGATACCATTGACGATCTAGCTAGGTCCTTTCGGCATAAATTCATACTTTAGCTGACAGAGAATCTCCACGAACCCACGCCATTGCATGCCCGCGTGGTCGACCAAATCCCGTACGGCGTTGGGTCCGACCTATTGATCTCGCGTCTCCGCTAGTGCCCTCAGGAATATCTTCTCCGTTCAGCCTACTCAACCGAAACATACAGGGATTTGAGTTCCGGAATAATCATGCTACCACTTTTGTGCATATACGCCCCTATCTCGTGTCTCTCGCCCTCAATGCAGAAGTAAGACACAGCCGATGGAAAGTGATAACACCATAGGCTATATAGCTCGAGTAGAATATGACGCATCTGTCAGGAAGATCGCGTTATCTTGTCGAATGATGAAACTATTTTGGAAAAAGCCAGTTTTGTATATTAAGACCTCAACTTCTGATTGTTTCTGTGCCTCCAATTTAAATTTTACTTGATCACTAGAATCAACGGATGGGCTTTGTCGCTCTGCCATTATTTTCGCTGTGAGGAAGTTTAAAACTAACAAAATAAGATTGGCGGCTATCCTATGGTATTTAAACGCATCATTTACTTCTCACTCTGAAAGTTCTCTGAGGGCTTTATAAACATCATTACGTTTTTGATCTTCCAGACTGAGAGTCATGTCATCGGAATTTATGGAATTGGTGAATGTTCCCTTCGCTTTTAAAAACATGTGTTTAGGGAAGAACTTGGAGTTTAAGAAATAGTACTCAATACAGAAACAACCCTTCAGGACTTCTAACTAACATCGAAGTTATGGAGCACTATCCAGAGGCAGATAAACAAGACCATTCCGCCTTTCTATTTGTATCACTCTAATATTAGCTCCGGGTCTCGAAGTGCACAACTCAGAGGTCGGGCCTTTCCCAATAGTGAATGGTGAAAGAGAAATTGCCTATGGTGCGGGAGGATCAATTCTTTCATTGAGATTTTAAACTCCGGATTAATGCATGTTGTTATCTGACTCTGGAGCTTGAGAGTGGCAGGGACGTCTTGACATAGGAGTTTTATTTGGAGTATTTCCTCAAGAGAGTTTTTATGAATTCTAATGGGAGAGTACAACTGGGGGTGGTCATAAGGGGACAAAGGTATATTATATTTAATATGAATAGTATAGAATAAAATATTAATGGATAATAATAGGAAATAATATCCATTCTCTGCAGTAATAACTCTTGGTGCAGTATTGATTTTTACAAGTAGAAATACTTTTTTTTTATAATAATAACTAAGCAACTCGTTGGTAAACAGATGTTCCCACCTTGACTCATTACACCTAATAATAGTATAATCCCTTGTGCCCTTTCTTGTCGCATTCAAAACACGTGGTTGGATATTTTTGCCTTTTTGACTGTGAATTTTATAAATTTTTTCATATGGCCGACCAAAAAGACGATCACAAATGAGCACTCAACAGCACCCAACTGTATGCTTGTGTGATCTCCCTCATATATTAAATTAATTTCAGACGCTAAAAAATATAGCAATAATAATAAGATCAAACAATTTAATTAAATATACGAATAATGAAACTGAATTGAACTGCAAATAGACCAACTCCGAATCAATGAGAATCGAAATCAAACACATAATATCATGACATATTATAATAAACTCATAATCTTCCAACATTATCAACTAACAGAGGGATTAACTCCAATTCCAGAGATAGTAATATGGAATTACATACGAAGAAGAAAGGGTGTGGAGGTCACAAATATTTCCAATAAATAAGTTTAAATTTATAAATTATAACTAAGATAAATAAGTAATCAAATAAAAGGGTGCAATTCCAAGATGAGTACCCAATGAATATAGATCAATGCTAAGATAATGATCAAATGATAAATCATGATCTGCAAAGTATCTCATATTGCATAGAAAAGGGGTCACACTTATTTAGTGGGGAGTGTTTAGGACTCGACACTAATCGAAACTCAGAATAGTAACATGAATTTAATTATCTTTAAATCAGTTTCACAGCCACAAGTTTCCAATATAATAAAATTGTTTGTAGGTATTTTGTGAGCCTCATTCAGTGAAATTGACTAGATGTTAATCGTGTGTGTTTTTAGAGGATGTATATAAGTGTGAGTAGATGTGTGTGTGTGCCACAGTCTAAGGACTCAGTCAGAGAATTGCCCAATGGTACGGCAGTCCCAAGCCTTAAATGACTAGCATCTATAACCATAGAATAACAACTTTCTCCGCCCACTACACACCACCATATATATATCTGTATTACAGGGTAGAAAATCATTTTTAAGTGAATAAAGATTTGGTCACTACTCAGAGGTCGGGAAATGGGGACGTCTCTGAGGCCAAAGTATATATTAATATGGATAGACTAATTCGTAGTGTCTCAGAGTGCTCAAACTAACTCAGATTATAGTAGAAATTTAAATATAACAAGGCTTATATATAGTAGTGAACATAATATATATGTAAAATATTCAGTATATTATATTTATAATTTTTAATATAAATATTATATATATATATATAATTATATATATATTATATATATAATATTATATATATATATTATATATATATATATATATATATATATTATATATAGGTAATATTATAAAACCGAATGGATAATGAGACAGCTGAAGGAAGGTTAAGGGCGCTAGTCAGAGAGTAAGGCAATTGATCTTATGAGAAGAAATTCGTTGCTTTCAAAAGGATGGTATGTAAATTGTTATTAATTAATATATAAATAGTTTTTAGTTTAAATCATTAAATAATTGTATTTTATATATTATTATTTATTTTAACCAGTTCATTTATATAAAATATGTAATGTTAAATGTTTAATATATATAATTTTATATATTTTATATTATTATATATATTATTATATATATAATTATATATATATTATATATATAATATATATATATTAATATATATTATATTATTATAATATATATATTATATTATGATTTATATAAAATTATATATTATATATATATATATATATAGTATATAATATATAAATATAATATATATATATATATATATATATCATATATTAGTATATATATATTATATATTATTATATATGTTATTATATATATATATATATTAGTATTTATTTATATATATATATATATATATATATATATATATATAATATATATATTATATTTACTGAAGATGGATCTGGAGGGTCCTCAGGAAATTCTTTATCCGTGGTATAAATACATTACCATCTGTAACAGCACTCACTTATAAAACATAATATATATTTAAATAACATAAAGTCTAATTTTTATAATATACATACATAATACATGATTTGATACCACAGACAATCTTACAGCTAGAATAGTAAAAAAGGAAAAATGAAACTAATGTGAAAATTTAAGTGGATAAAGATAAAAACCTGTGTTCACCAATATTAAATATTATATATATATAAGATTATGTGTCCACTCAAGGAACAAACAAACAGAATGAGAATACTTATATGTGAGTTGATACAGAGTGTATGAAATAAGTGATAATACCGAAGATAATTTATTATCTTAGCTATAATGTTGTGTACCTTAGCGGGCATTATAAATTTATTGTATTACCCAAAATTATCTTAAAAAGTAATAGATAATAAAGGAAAGAGAAGAATAGGGGAAGGATATAAGAATATAACAATTATATAATTTTATTGGAGCGTGCAAGTACCACATAATCATAAATAATAGTGGTATAGCAACCACAAAACTAAAATTTTCCAGGTACAGTTCATCAATGAATATTAGGACCATTAACAGCTCATATGATATGTAGTATCACCATACCGCCATGAATTTATTTACCTTTATATTATAATATAGGGCGCGGAAGTCTTCAGTCCTTTAACTTGAGTTATTACTTTTATTACAGGAATAAGTGAAAATATAAGAAGCCTCAACTATTTTGACCACCTAGCTATTCGGTGGGATTATAAGTGGATTTGAGGCGAATAGTTTAAGGTTTTCTCTAAGTATCTCAACTCTTAATTTAGTGATAGGATAATGTAATAAATAGCTTTGAGGTTTTAATGTCTACTAATTTATTTCTCCTGTATAGTACGGGTCGTGTGTTTTGTATACTAGTGGTGATACCTAAGTATAACGAAACTAATCTGACTATACGATTGTGGTTTTTGGTGAGTTTGTAAAGATTCTTTACTTGAACTTAAATTAGGAAATGTCAACAATCTGTTTGGCCGATCGTGTATATCTCGGCTTATGAAGAGTTGGGTGATTTTAATGGAGGCGCTCTCAGAAGTGAAATTTCGGTTACAATGGGACACTGTCTCTTCAAGGATAGGTTCGCTGTGTCAAAGTATGTGGACGTTTAAAGGTCAGGTAATACGTCCCAGGAAGAGACTTTTTTGTGCCCTATTACAATCGGAGGATCAATGGGTTGGGTTGAGGAATGTTTTCATTCCCCAATGACTTTCTCATTAATACTATACTGCATATGTCATTGTCAAACCTACACGGTAATTGTGGTTGGAGGCTCTAGTCTTCCCGGTAATTATTACCAAAAATCATATAAAATTCTGATAATAATTTATAATTTACCTCACTTGTGTACTTATAATTATAGTGGGTGTCATTTAGAATATTTTAGCTGGGCTAGAATAATTTAAGCCTCATTCTATTTGTTTCCAAGTTTAAGAAGCACAATGAGGCCTTGCGAAGTAGGCTCTCCACCCAAGGAGGTTAAAAAGAAAGGGGCTTATAATAGGTCGACCTCAGGTTGAGGCGTTAAGAACTACCGCTCCGAGATAGGATTAGAGTATACGCGGCTCCTCCAAGCTCGCTTACAGATATGGAATTAGCCGAAGTGCCAGGTATGCCTAAATAATAAAAAGTTTGTTGATCTGACACGAATGGTACTAGTTTTACTAAATGATGAAAAGGGTCAAGAATGAACTACTACACATAGTTTCTGACGGAGCTGGTTGTTTTTGTAACAGATATATTGGACTGTGGTGGAGTTCACCAGTTTTAAGATACGTTGTGGATCGCTAATTTGCACCTGGAAAAATTTTGTGTTTTGGATGCACTGGTTTCCACTGGAAGATAGTATTAGTAGCTCTCGGTCTGACAACCAGAATAGACCATATGACGCTAGTTCAAAACTGTTTGAAGACAAAGAAATTCAGATGCACAGTTATTTTTATGGGCAGAATGAATCTAATTTAGCAATTCAATTGTTTTGTTTTTTGGTCTGTTCTTCTGAGTATTAGGGTAAGGATTCTCCCTAGCTGTTATATTTGTTTATGTGTGGGGTGGTAGTATCATATGACCATCGTTTTTTATGAAGCGTGTGTGGAGTGTCCACTTAAGCATCCTTATGTGAAGGGAGCTGGATGCGTGATTATAACCGGATTTGTTTGAGTTTTAAATATTAAATATGGCTAGGAAGAAATGGAGGTTGGTTTTTTAACCGCTGTGATTATAGGGTTGGAAAGCCAAAACAGTGTGGCATGGGTTATTGCGGTGTTTGTGTTATTAGGTATGGAATGTGTGCCTATCATTTTCTAGAATGTTTATCCTATAGGTAATATTTTTGTTTCTCGTGTAAAAGTTATTGTTGTGGATTTAGTGGTGCCTACCCACTGAGGATCTTCGGTATATACTAATAAGTTAGCTAGATAGTTCCTGAGTCATGCCTTGTGTTTTTAACTGGTGTTTGAAGCGAATTCTATGCTTCCTTGTTTATAATAAATGGTTACACATAGGGTGAACGGTTTCGAAGGTTGTCATATGGTCGCGACATTCCCTGTCGATGTACTGTGTGTGTTGTAATAAATAGAAGCAAATTGTATTAGTAAGAGAATATGAATTTGTGTGAGTATATGTGTGTAAATTGCATCAGCTGGAGACGCGGAGCAATGTCTCTTCATTGATTTTAAGTACTGCTTGATGTATTCTCCTCACTTTGCTGAAATGTCTTCCAAAGTTGTGGTGTGTGTGACCTGGAGTTGATTTTGGGTGAGAGAGAGTGTAAGAGAATGTGATTCAGTAGTTCAGATTTGTGTATAGATAATCAAGGAGAATGTTATAAACTAAAATCAACCAAAGGAGATTATGTTTCCCGATCCCAAATCTGAGATATGACATCGACCCAAGGAAATTTTGGTGTGTTTTTTCGCTTTTTTTAGTGTGGGTATATTAGAGCACTATGGTATTTTATGAAATATTGATGTATCTGTCGGTCTGTTGTAAACACTTAATTAGTGAAATATATGTGTACTTTTAAGTGATTCAGCCAAGAGCGATTATTCTAACTCGTTGTAGTATAGGCCCGAGTTTGACATTTGGTCTGAATATAAGGTAGATGATGGAGGCATGACCTAGTATTGTTGGGGAAAAGATCAGCCAAAGTATTCGTGGTGAGCCTCCACTTCCATTGGTCGCCTCACGCTGGTGTAGTTTTCCTTGTTGTGAGAGAGTGAGTGGAATTGATCCGTTTGGGTGTATGTCTAAGATATGGACGTCACGCGTGTGTGTGATGACCACTTCCAGCGTGGATGAGATATGCTCTTCTTGTGCAGAGGTTATTGTTTCCATTGCGCACTTTTGGGGTAAGGTTGTCGCGATGTGTGAGTTTAATAGTTGTTACATGGTAAGTGGATGGATGAATCCTTGGATTCACCTCTCAGTGAAACGCTATGTAGATGAAATCCAGAGTCATTTTCTGGAAGTTCCTTTTTTTGTCGGATTTTCTGTAGAGAAAAGGTTTTTATCAGGGCATGATTATATTAGTGTAGATCTGATGTGATTGCTCAAAATTTCGATACTCTCGCGCTGTTCTCAGCGATCAGTAGCGTTTTTTGCCTGTAAGGAACAAGAAGCCTCACATACTGTACTTCTATTATTAAGTTAGGGAGAAATATTTGAAATCTGAATGGGAGTTCATATGTATAAGAGGAATTAGATTTGGTGGTGCTTATGTTTGTCATCTACATGAGGAGCTTTGTATGTTGAGTGACTTTGAACGTGGTGGATGTGTTCAAAAATTTTCCAGTAGTTTTGTTTTTGCTGTGAGCGGCGATCAGACGCGATTTAGTTTTTATTATTGGCCGTTTGACCTGAGATGTTTTGAGAGAGGTTTTGTTGAGTTGAGAGCAATTGGTGGTTGTAAGTGTGTTACTATCGAGGCGAGAGGTGTTCGCACACAACAGTTTTTGTGTCTGGTTTGCTTCTCAAATTTAATTGAACTGCATTTAGTAGATGAATTGCTTCTCCTAAAAGGATTTACAATTATCGCTGGCACTTTTATCCCAGAACGATAGAATTGGGAAGCGATCTGCTAGAGAGCCCGGAGGAGGTTTGTCTGGAGAATGGACGGAATCTCTTATTTTCCCTGGTGCTATTAAAAGTATGTGGAATAATTTTTATTCACGTTGCATAGTTCACTGAGAGAGAAACAATAAAATTAATATCAGTGTTCTCCTTACACAGTGGTGAAACTAGTATTCAGTATCCCAGATGGCGTGTGCCTATACACAGTAAATTGTTAGTACGAGAGATAGTCTGAAGCAACCCTTTTAAATTGTTATATAATATTTGGTGGTAAGGTAATAAATTGCCTTTATGCTGGGTAGTATTTGCGTGTAGAGTCCCGGTTGCTGGAGTAGGGAGACATGTGTAAGTTCTTGGCGCGGCGAGGTCAATTAATGTGGTTTTGTATCCCCAAATTAAATGAGTTCGTGGTAACGTCTGGCTGATTAATTTATTGATTATTTAGTTTATTTTTAAATTTGTTTACATATTTTTAATTAAGCAGTAAACAAGCGCTTAATATAGTACAGTACTTAGAGAAGAGGGTAATTAGCTACTTAGTGCTCACATAAATATAATATAACGATTGGGAACTGGTGAGAAGCTTTTGTGTGAAATTCATATTTATTCTTTTTTATTGGAATTAATAAATTTAGAATTATTTTATTAATTTATTGTAAATAGTTTGACAATACCATTTTGCTATTATCCTCAGGGTAATACAACGCGATAGGTGAAATATAATGCTCGTGTAAGTAGCCCGCACTTTTTGGTAAGAATTAATATAATTAGTATAAATAATCTTATTTTTCATATTATTTTGCTGTTTTTTGTCAATTTTTTCTCAAATATGAAATAGCTTATATACATATATATATATTTATATAAATATGTATATATAATATATATTTATATATATAATATATTTTATATATATATATATTATATATATATATATATATATATATATATATATATATAATATATATTATATATTATAATAATATTATATTATATTATATATATATATAAATATTATATATAATAAACAACTAGATATACAAAATATATTGTTTGGTCGTGATTATATATATATATATATATATATATATATATATATATATATATATATATATATATATATATATATATTATATATATATATATATATAATATATATATATATATATATATATATATATATATATATATATATCATAGATGCGTGTGAAATACCAAATATTCTTATTTGATAATACTTGATTTTGATAATCATGTTAATCCAAAAAATTCGAAGAAATAATGATGACTTGAAGGAATTAATATCATTCATAATTTTGATTTATCGCGCACCGCTTCATATTTTATGTAACTGGATTCACATTTGAAAAAAAATATATATATCATCGTAATTGACATGTATCCGAATGATGATATGTTTATTGAGGCAAATGTTTTGGTGTTATTTATCATTTGAAAGTATGTCAAGAGTAATGTATGTGGAAGTAAGACACGAGTAGTAAAATGAACTATTTTTATTACCTTATTCAATATACCTTTTAAAACTTACAAATATATTTAATAACGAACGATAAAAAAAAAAAACTTTAACACAGTGAAACTCTTCACCAAATTCGTTATATGCGTTTAAGCAGTAACTGAGTTGTCAAAATACAGACAAACGGTTCTCTGCTTTGCCATAAAATTTAGCGTCCGGTTTACTTCTCTGTTAAACTAAACCTGCCGATTCTCTTTCCTTAAAAAGTTTTAACTACCGGTGCAGCAAACCGGCTGCAAACCCATCACCAGATCACTACTGCGTGAAAATAAAAAATATGCCAGTAGTGTTGCCATATCATGGAGGGGAAAAAATGTTGCCACTTAAAAATTGATCTAAAAAACTAAATAAACTTTTATCAATGTATTGGCGGTAAATGCTTGTTCATTTCTTAATTTTGAATATGCTTCTAGTGATATACAGGAGTTTAGAAGGAGTTTGCTATGCGAGTCTTCAGCACAGAGGTATTAATAGAAGGATGACTGATTATAAAGCGTTGTCACTGTATAATCATCAACAAGGGGGGACTACTTAATGGGTAAGTGGGTTTCCGAAAGTATAAATTATCTTTCAAATACTCAATAACTCCCTTGTAAGAGATATTTTCCTGTAAGTAAAATAGATATTCTACTGTAAGTGTGGTGAGGAGATTCGCTTTTTCTAAAGCATTGTACAAGGGTTTTAGTTAATGGGTATCATTATTGGACCATCATTTAAGTTTATAAGATCTCACAGTAGAGATTTGTTCTAAAGAGATGATCGAAATATTTAATCAATTACGATTAACACATATTAGGTTATTTACTCTACCTAGGATAAAGAAGGATAAACAGTTGCAAAATATTACAATAAGTGAGGCTACATAATTAATGAAAACAGAGCTATGACAGTTTATCCTCTCAACTCAAGCAAATACTTATGGTACTTTATCTTAGGCGTTATTACAAAGTTACATTATATTACCATCTTCAAGTCTTATGTGTTGTAACTTTGAGATAGATATACTCTAATTATCACTAACTTCCTTTTATATTTTGAAGTTTGTGGTATAGGAATTCAAAGAGAATAAGA
Organism: Trachelipus rathkii; assembly: GCA_015478945.1. Taxonomy (NCBI): domain Eukaryota; kingdom Metazoa; phylum Arthropoda; class Malacostraca; order Isopoda; family Trachelipodidae; genus Trachelipus; species Trachelipus rathkii. Next base: position 39,214 of record JABUQX010030400.1, read on the forward strand.
GAATATTTGTTCTCTATGTTGTGATGTTGTGGGGAATAGTTCACTATTAATATTTAAATCTCTTAGTACTCATTCCTTCATCATAACCAATTAAAGGATTCCTAGTCGTAGCATTTGAAAAAGTGAAAAAACAAAAAATTAGCGCTAATTTTAATATCGTTCAATTAATGAATATTATCCAGGAGTGGAATGCTGTTAGATTTGAGTCTCTACTAAATGGAAGGTAAGAAGTATAGTAGCAATAGTGCTTTCCACTTAAGTGTTTTTCAAATTATAACGACCGTATCCCTGTTTATATAAAAGAAAAATCAAGTACAATCCCCAAATAACATAATTATATTACCGTGGTGGGAGGTGTATAATTAAGAATATCCGGGATCCACGTAGATAACAATACCAGTAAATTGTAATAATTGGAACTTACGTGATGAGATATTATGTTGTATCTTAGAGATTAGAGCATGTAATAACTATTTTGGTTGATAGGTTGTTTTTATGGTACGAGATAAATTCGGGAACCCTTTAACACATTAGAGTGAGTGCTTAAAAGAGCCATCAGTTTCGGTTTTAATTTGCCATTTAATTGGGATCCTTTAAATAAATAATCTTTTATATTTATCAAGTAAAGTATAAGATATATTTATATTTAGAACGTATAACGTTTTATTATGGTGAATTTGCTAACTGTGGTGTGATTTTTTTTACTTACTTTATATGATTCACGTGCATTCATATTTTAAACAACTAGGTGCATCATCAAAAACACATTTATTTTTTTTTATATATTATGTTCTTTCCAGCTCACATTGGGATAATACTTAAATTTAGTCATCTTCATTAATGTATATTAACTTGTATATTGCATAATCCATAAATAATCACTGTTTTTATTTGACCAATAAATGTTCTCTGATATATTACAATATAAACAACTGTGTTTATATTTATTAATGTCAATAGCGTTTAAGATCTCCTAAACTATATTCATAGTATGTCCTCAACCTACATTATAAAAATAGTAACTTCCAGTACCGATTCGAATTGGTCGCTAATGTATGATTTGATCCAGTTTACGTGTTTTCCAGCTTCATGAAAATTATTTAGTGTTGATACGTTTTATATATCTCCTTTTAAGTATTATTTGTGTTATTTATATTATATTAAACTATTCATTTCAATATAATTATAGTGTTGTTAGCTTGCTATGAATATATTTCCAATATTTTTTTTTTCGATTATTGCCTTATTTGTGTTTTTTTATGTATTATGACGAGCTATTACATTAATTTATTTACATTGAGTGTGATATAATTTTGGTCATTTCATTTATCCATAATTGCTAACCTTTATTTACAGAAGTGACGCTTGTGTTTATATAATTCTTTCTATTTTTATTTGAACTGATGTAAGATTAATTTATATTGAGCCTAGATTTTTTTGGAGTGATGTTATATTACTAGTTTAAATTTTACTATGCAATTTATTATATTTTTTTCCTTGTTAATACTTCTTTTTTTTTCATCTATTCTGTACCATATTATTTTTATTTATTATTGTTATATTTTTTTACTCTTTATTATTTATCCAATCCATCTAAACACAGATAGTCTTGTGTTTATAATGCGAAGTAAAAGTTACCTCGTATTTATTTTATTTTTTGCTTATCTCTTATTTCTTCAGTGTTATTTTTTAGGATGTTATACTATATAATAGATCAGTTTCTTTATATATTTGGGAGTGTTTGAAGATATTGTCATCTGCAAGTTATTTGCTAGTGAGGTGTAGATTGTCATATCTTATTACGCGACTGTACATTTCAGTAGACTTCATATATTAGTCTGATTACTGTTCTCTCCTCTGTGTAGTGATAATCATAGTTTTAAAAACGATAAGCGTTTATACTAAGGTTGCAAACTAATGAATATATTTTTTGTTCATTTGTGGGCACGGCATTTATCCGGTTTATATTTTTCTCTCATTGGGATTTGACACTTTGTGCTCTACACCATCGGAGTGGTCACGGACTTAGTGGTATGGAAGGATAATTGCCGCTTGAGTCATGGATGCGGAGTCACTTCGTACGCGTTATTTGAGAGAGAGAGACAGAGTAGTATTATATACTGTATATATATTCAAAATTGGGTAGGATTGAAAGCTCATTTGCCTGGTTAATTTGATCTACAAAATTAAAAATATTTCCCATCCTTAGATATATATAGAGATCCATTATGAGATATATCACCATAGGTTAAATATTAATAGATTTATACACTAGGTACGTGTTTACTTATATGTGTAAATAACATATCCACAAGGGGGACGGTAATATCATATAATAGGGTTACTCATCATAATATATATGTTTTATTGCGTGAATTTGATAATGCCATTCCTTGATTTATTTGTTTGATAACGATATTCTCTGTGTTTCAGAGGTATTATCCATGACAATGATGGAAAATCATGAAAGACAGATTGTCATCAGGAGATGTAATTATAGATTGTAATAGTGATTACAAACTCGGATGGGTTTGTGAGAGTGAACGTGTGCCTACATTGTCCTTATTGAAATAGATAAGAGGATGATGAGAATATTGTAAGATGATGATGACTGATGATGTAACATCTTATTGTTTGAGGGTTTTCACCAATAGATGAGGAATAAATATTGAAAAAAGTGAATTAAAGAAAAATTTTGTTAGGCCTAGTAATAAATAAGATACTTATATAAGTGATAAATTTCAAGATGCATAAAAGTTAGCTATGTTGGGGTATACAATAATCATATGTGTAACTTGAATAATATCATAATTATTTTATCTGATCTCGTGAGGACGGATAAGGTATTTATGAAGAAGTTAAGGAGCGTATTAGAAATAAAATGAGAAGTATTAGGAAGCTGCTATTACTATGAATATTATTAATATGGTTGGGACTTTCCTCTGGACTTTAAATATTTAGTAAAGAAGTTTAAATAGCGTAACTTTGGTCGCTTAGGGAGTTCAATCTATCACAGCTCCCCCCTTAGTGGTTGTTTAGAGGGATTATCTCTTACTCAATACAGTAATATTATAGTATCATTTGAAAAACCCTGGTGGCATATGTACTATTCGACGTTAGTGATCAACTGTGATCGCGACTTTGCGTAATGGTAGCATGAAGTGCTAAGATAGACAATATATCCCTGTAAAAGTGAAGTTATAATCTTTTGAATGTTTGAAAGTTAAGTGAGAGATGAGTATAATCTACGGTTGAGAGATCAACAATATGAAAGAATAAATCGTACCATTATCTCCCGATCGCTAGAAGAAGAAACTCATGTCAGGTATTGCCTATTGGTGTTCCCTTTTATCTTTGAATAGAACGTCGTATCGAATATAAATGGTTGGATATTATAAATTGTTATGTTGTAACATCGAAGGAAAAGAAATGTACGTAAAAATTAGAAATATGTGAAATAAAAATAAAATAATTTGTTAAATAGAATAAGAAATAAATTAAATAATTAAGTATAAGAACAAATAGAATCAAATTATGATTTATTTTTAAAGAACCCTAGTGTTGACACGCGTGCGTCCAATCGTGGAGTTTACCTTTATGTGTTGACAATGAGTGAATATTATTAATACCCACTGTGGGATATTAAATATTATATTTATATATTACTTTTCAACTTGTGTAAATGTGATGGAGAGATGTTTATGTTTAATTTTATTATTTTTGGGTATTATATTTTCTTATACATTTAATCTGGGTGACTCTATTTTTATCGGGGGCGTCAGTATCACTCTTGTTTGATACATTGTATGGGGTGTGCGCGGTGGTGAGGGGATGAGTGGATTATGTATAAACTCATCTTTTCTTATTTATATTTTTTGATGTTTGAGCTAACATCTTTCTCTCCACCAGTACTTTAAATATTTTAGTGATATATTAATTGAATGTGCATTCGTATATTCCAGTATATATGCAATTTGCAAGAGTTTTTTTTTTGGAAGAAGAAAAGAAAAAACAAAAAAGGGATTAAAGACATATAAAAGAAAGAAAGATTAAGAATAACAAAAAGAATAAAAAACACTTAAGATCTAATAGAGAATTAAGGAAGAAAAAAACCAAAATATTAATAAAAGGGTAATAAATCAGTTTAATATAATTTATGCAAATTTATGAAAAGATTGGATTAAAAGTAAATTCAGATGGATGGGAAATTGTTGATGTAACTAGGAGGCTTTATATTTCTTGTTCAGGGTCCCGATTGTATAAGGCAGTATAAGAAAAAAAACACAGCGAAAAAACTTGAAGAAAACCAGCAGCCATTTTTCTTGGAAGATCTAAGATCGTTACTGTTAGGGAACGTAATTAAACGTATTATCCCCTTTTTCATTGTTTTTCAAATATTTTATAACGTTCAATCAATTTCAGTTACTAATATTCGGAATTAATTTAATTTACAAATTAAACATCTCCAAATTCCTCTCGGCATCTATCAACCAAAATTCGCAATAGCACATTTCGCAGTTACTAAAAACCGGCCATCCGCACTATTAAAAGCCGCACATTACCGCACTTAATTAAACCGCACATCCGCACTTATTAAAGCCGAACATGCTAATTATGGAACCTACGCACATTCCGCGACTTATTAAAAGTCGCACATCCGCATTTATTGAACGCCAAAAATGCCGCAGTACCGATGCATCCGACCAACACTGCAATAAACTAATTCTGGTAATTTGGAACATTAAAAGTACAGTCCAGAAAATTTTAAAATTGCCGTCCGTATTAAGAAATCGATCTTAATTGTTTTTTTACTTTATTATGTTATAATATTCTTCATCTTTATAGTAAATTATTTTATTTTTTTCATTTTTTTTTATATTATATTATGAAGCATGTTATGTGAAATTCTCATCCATATATATGTGTATGTAAATATACATTATTTATTAAAATTTACATATTAATTAATAGCATATACGAACATTTATTTAATTCTAAGAGTTTTTAGTTTTTTGCTAAAGTTTTAAATAATCTTTTATTTAATTATTATTTATTTATAAAAGTTTAAACCAGAATTCAATGGGTTAAGTTTTGAAAACAAATAAGGTCAGAATAATATGGTGAGTACCAAAAATCAATAGTGGATATAGCCCCACTGTGGTTTTCAGTTTGATCCAGTCTAGATTATTTCCAACAGGCATAGCAATTCAACAGGAAAGAAAAAGAATTGTCAGGAGATAAAAGTATAAATATATACAATCCAATAAAACAATAACCACTGCCACTCCAATAAAGTAAAAGATAACTCCAGAAGTTAAGCTCGGCCAACATCAAAGGTGGACCACGTGCCTGGAGACTTTCTTGGGGAAAGAAGAAGAGTTTCCCTGTGTTTATCAGGTGGGCTCTTTTCTTGCCTCTTGGTTAAATTCTATAACATAAGTTGGTTAAACAGAGCGTAAGTTGTTCCTTTTGAGGAAAGCTCGCTCTGCTCGGCTGCCAGTGCTAATTACTCCATTGTCATCAGAAGTTGAATGTTAAATTGTCATCATGACGGATGAAATGAACGACTTGGTGGAAAAGAGGCAGAAAGAAGGAGATATTGTTCAAGGATGGTCACATCCCTCATCCACCAAACAATAATGGGAATACCAGCAGGTCCTGCAAATTCAACTGAAGAGAATTCCGACCGCGGTTCGAAATCCCACGGTGGTGACCATTGATTCATCAGGCCCTGCAGGAATATTGCACAGAATAGGATTTGATGGAAAATATACCTAACTTTGATAGCAATCGTTTGGTAAAATGATAGAAAACCAGGAAAAGTGATACCACCAGGGAAATATAGAATTGAGACTGGTGAGACTATGGTGCAGTTTTTGGAAAGGTTTGAAAGGTATTGTGCTGCTCAATATCCCGGATCAACGGATGGGATGGTTGCATTGTTAGGTAGTCATCTCCAAGGGTCCGCCCTGGAGGCTTATAACATAGTGGCAGCAACAGGCATCGGAATAGGATGGTGAAGTCTTGGCTTTTACAGTGGTTTAGGGAAGAAACTGATAAAGAAAGCCAATACAGAACCTCAGGCTCACAAAGGCCCGTCCTGCAAGTGAGGGAGAAGAACATTCCCTTTGCACTACGATTGCTGGGTCTGGCGCAGAGGGCCTTTCCCAATAGTGATGTAAAGAAATTGCCTATGGTGCGGGAGAAATTTTTGGAAAGTTTACCGGAAGCAGTGACGACTCGGGTGGAGGACGTCTTGATGGGTTTGGAGATTTCGAGAGGTTCTTTGATTCCGTGGGAGCAACTGGTGGTCATGGTGGAAAAGGTATATAGGGGAAAAACGAGGAAAGTAAATCAGACAAGTGAAGTAGATTTAACGCAATCGTTGCAGATGTCCACCTTGACCTCACCCACTCAGATGGCACCCCAGAGGTACGGAAATAATGAAGGTTTATGTTGCCAGAGATCACAAGTAGCACTCCAGCACCAAGTAGCTTGTTCTCCAGGTATAAATGCCAGCGCAACAATGAATAATCGAGAACAGGCTCCAGCAGCATTCGCAGGGTATCAACCGCCAACTTCCAACATACAACGAG
>JABUQX010030401.1:0-2500 GCA_015478945.1 Trachelipus rathkii
TGGTTATATGATATTACATTGATATTACATATTACATATTATTATTATTATACATATTATTATTATTATTATTATTATTATATATATATTATTATTAATTTATTACATATTATACATATATATTACATACATATATTATTATTATTATTATTATTATTATTAATATTATTATTATTATGATATATATATATTATTATTACATATTATTATATTATTATTATTATTATTATATTAAATTAACACCTTATATATATATATATTAATATTATATACATACATATATATTATTATTTATTATATATATATTATTACATATATATATATATTACATACATATACATATATACATATACTCATATACATATACATATATACATACATATATACATATTATACATTATATTATACATATTATTATATACATATATATATATATACATATTATATACATATATACATAAATACATATATATATATTATTATTATTATTATTATTATTATCTATATTATTATTATTGATATTATTATTATTACATATATATATATATTATTATTACATATTATTACATTATTATTATTATTACATATTATTATTATTATTATTATTACATACATATTATTATTACGCATTATATAGGCCTATTCATTTTAGTATATATTTGTAGTGTTAGTACATATTTTTATTATTATTATATTATATTATTATATTATTATTATTATTATTATATTACATATTATATATATTATTATTATTATTATATACATATTGATTTTGGACTTGAATACACATACATACATATTACATGCATATACATACATACATTATTATTATTACATACATACACACATATACATTTATTCGATTTGTTATTAAATACATATTCATTGTGAAAATGTGTTGAATGTTATGTTTTTATTTACATTTACATTTACATTTACATATATATATATATACATAGTTGCTGGGTTGAATTTTGTGGATAACCAAACATGTATCAAATCTGGTGCTCCTTTTGGCTTAAATGTAGTGGATGAAATCGTTTCCATTTAAATCCAAGTTACACTGGTGTGGGCCCAACTTTTAGTTTTAAAATATCCTCATGAATATATAGGCGTCTTTTAACTGTATATATATATATATATATATATATATATATATATATATATATATATATAAATATATATATATATATATATATATATATATATATATATATATATATATATATATATATATATATATATATATATATATATATATATATATATATATATATATAAATATATATATATATATATATATATATATAAATATATATATATATATATATTATTATTATTATTATTATTATTAACATTATTATTATTATTATTACATATATTATTATTATTATTATTATATACATTATTATTGATATATTATTATTATTATTATTATTACAACATATTATTATTATTATTATTACATATTATTATTATTATTACATATTATTACATATATTATTATATTACATATATTATTATATATTATTATTACATATTATTATATATTACTATTATTATACATATTACATATGCTATATTATATTATGAAATGTTTTGTAATTAGTTCAGAGGAAACATATATTATACATACTTTCTTACATAACATACTTACATATATACATACATACATATATATATATATATATTACATTATATTATAAAATTAATGCATATATACGTATGCAAATTCATATACATACACATACTTACATAAATGCTATGCGTACATACATACATATTATTATTATTATTATATTATTATATATATATATATTATTATTATTATTACATATTATTATTATTATTATTATTATTATTATTTATTCATTATTATTATTATTATTATTATTATTATTATTATTATTATTATTATTATTATATATTACATACATACATATTATTATTACATATATATATATATATATTATTATTACATATACATATTACATATTTATATATACATAAACATTTATAAACATATATATATATATATTATATACATATATATATAGCATATACATATATATATATATTATTATACATATACATACATATTACATTATTATTATTATACATACATCATACATACATAAACTCATATTACATACATACAGCTATGCCATTACAATACACATATACACACAGCTACATACATACATACATACATATATTACATATATTACATATTATAGGTTATTATTATTATTACGAATGGCACCATAATTTGGGAAGCCAGATCAGACCCACTTCACCCCATTTAAGCCGAACAAGTGTTTGTATTAATTAACAATAATTATTATCAATACATATATATATTGTTATATATATTATTATTATATATTGTTATTATTATTATTATTACATATATATTATATATATATATTATTATTATTATTATTATTATTATATATTATTATATAAATATATATATATTATATATATATATATATATTAT